>OMNN01031108.1:21481-39111 GCA_900302755.1 Chromis chromis | reverse complement strand
GTGACAGAAGTAAAGCACATATACAAATCGTGATTAGGAGCGTTAGTAGAGGTTACTGGAGAAGCCTCATGAGGATTGGCAGAGGTGAGTTTTCTCATCAGAGGGCACGAGGATTTCTTCTTTTTTTTTTTTTTTTTGAAACATCAGTCTAAACCCGAGGTCAGAATGGTCGATTGATCATAAAGGAGAGTATTACACGACATCAACAATGATCCTGCAGCAACTAAACACTGATTCATATTTTTACAGCTGCCACAAGCCTTAAATAGTAAATATCAGGAAAAATACTTCAAGAAATGTGATTACCATCGTGTAATTACAATAATCCCCAGTGGACCTCTTTTAAAAGCATTAATCTGTAATTAAGAGCTGCACAAAATGAGTCAGCATTCAGTTGTTGAGTGTCTCCTCTTCCACTCGTGGTTTATCCTAAATCTAAATCCGCTTCCTCTTCGTGTTTTGGCTATAAAAATAAGACCACATGAAAGTATATCTCATTTTGGCAAGTAGATATAGCGCATAAATGAATTCATGTCTGTTTCAGTTAACACTTAACAACTTCCTTTTATCAAATTAAAACCTAAATATACTGGATGTTTGGAATACTCATCACTTCAGCAGTTTATACTTGACATTTTGTATACTTGACAGTTCTTTTTTTGTCTTTTTTTTGTTCTGATATTTTCTTCTATGGTGGTTATAACTGGCTGAATGGTCCGCAGCCTCTTACGAGAGGCAAATGACAGAGCGTTGAGACTCTGAGATGGAGGAGAGGAGAAGGAGGAGAAGTCCCGTCATCTGTCTGGCAGACAGAAGCGAAGGCGGACAGACAACCTCAACTCTCTAGTCTATATGTGGTGGGAGGTCTGTGATGAGAGGATCGAGCTGTCCTTTTTCCCCCTCCCTCATCTGGATTGGTGGCGGCGGTGGGTGGGGTTGGTCGTGGGGTTAGGAGGGGGTTTGTTTTCTCTTTTCTGACATTGCCTCTGATGATCCAGGTGGTCTGGCACCACCCGCTCCTCCTGCAGATGAAGGTTAACTGGCTGAGGACGCAAACGTCCGGCAGTTGTCACTAAGCGACACAGACTGAAGCGAGCTGGGTAGCGCGGCACTCAGGGCTTCCAACTGGCTGTGATGGGAAGTCCCATTATTACCTATGACTATACCGAAGGGGGGAGGGCTTAGGGGCACGGAGGTCGGGGGGGTCAGAGGGATTCAGGACGGGACAGAAGCTCAGGAGGGCTAAAAGGAGGAGAAGTGCAGGAAAATGGAATTATTGTAGTAGAAAGTAAATGTGGGGACTGACGACGGGGTAAAGCAGGAGCAGCTGGATGAGCAGTAAAGTGTAGAGGGACGGACGGAAGGAGTGACCTCGCCCGCAGTCCGACGTGTTCTCCTGTAGAAGGAAAAACACAGCTGGAATTACACATCTAGTACGTTTTAAAATGCTGCATGTCAATGGAAAACAGTTTCTCAATTAGTCCTTCAGGCACTTTTATCAGTGTTCTTGCCACAGGCCATCACTGATGAACACTTAAATCAGTGAAGGAAACTCATTTCTGAATCCCAACCCTGAACCACAGTATATACTCTACATATTATACATCACGTAGCTGTGTATATTTCATCCCACCTGCCTGTGTCAATAACTGTATTTATTCTTAACTGTATTTTAACTGTAAATTTGAGAGCAAAGAAAACACCAGAGTGAAAATTCTGTGTATACAGACACATTCATGCAGATAAAGGTGATTCTGATTCTGATAAACTGAACTGGTTGGATTCATTATTTAAAATGACATTACCTCACAAGTCTGTGAGTTATATTTTAATCTATTCAATGAAAGTTACATCATGTATCAGCACTCATTTAATCTATATTATTTTAATTCATCAAATATACTGTAAATTGAAGTATATATTTTTGCAATAGGTAGTTTTAAAGTGGTTTAGGGACAGTGTCACACACACACAGCTTCTCCACCAGAGGGCTGTACTACGAAGTGAGATTAATGGGTCGGCAACGAATGTTGAGCCTAAAGCCAATGTTTTAAATGTTATGAAGGTGGCTCTCTTTTAACCTGCTAGATCAGCACAGCTAGCATGCACTGGAGGAGGTTCTGTTCAGAGTTTAGGATTTAAATTAGCGGTACAAATTTAATATCCTTTATTAAGGCACAGTGTCAGACTTCAGTCCATTTCTTGAGTATCATGTTTAAACAATAACTTTTTGTATCACCATTCCTCTCTTGTATCATTTCACAACCTGTTACTCTTGACTAATGTAGGCGGCACACAATCGGTGCATTTTGTCCGTCAAATGAGTTAAATTATCAAGTGTCAAATGCCTCCTTTTATAGGAGCATGAACAGAGACGGATGAGGAAAACCTGCATTAACAAAGAAAGTTGATAACCCCCGTTGTGATACCCAGTATTTCTTATTGGAATTTTAGGTTTTTTCGAGCAGGCTAACACAAAAAAAGCCTGGCTATGCATGAGCCTACCAAAAACCAATATAGAAAATCAAAGCAATTACCACCTGCAACAACTACAAGTCCCATTATACTAAAAACCCAGCTAGGATCTCATTAAAAAAAAGTATAACAAATTCCTCAACTTTAAAAGAAAATATAAGACTGGCAGTCATAAAGACAAATATTGAGCAAATGTTGCTCAAACAAAAGTAAAGCAGGGCATTTGTTGTGACTATTTTTTGTGAGGGAATAATGCACACAATACACTAGTGAGTATTTACAGCAGTGTAACTGTGGATGCAGTATTGACTCAAAAGAAACTACAGCGTTCATGAGGGAACATGTCAGCCAGTGTAACGCTGTGACTCATTTATAAGTTTCTGGACAACAGTGGACAACAGGGGAATGAGCTATACAGTATCAGACTGTCACAGTCAATGCTTGTTTGTAGAATAAAAATAGTATATTTGTATGTTATTATTTAAGAAATGAACAGGTATAGTATCCTTGTCATAGACATCTACAAATTTATGTTGTCTGTTTACTTGTACTCTAAAAAATGAATATTAGCTGGTATATAGCAATCAGACTTTTTCCAAATGTTGATACTGGTTTAGGCCTCAAAATCCAGTTTTGGATTTTACTTAGTAATTCTAAATATAACCAGCACAGTGAGTAGATGCTGAACAGCCTCATCAGATACTGATGTTGTGATATCTGAACATCTTACAGAGATGTTATTGTCGAAGCAGGTGGAGGGTCCTTTTCGATAGCGCGCCACAGTCATTTCTTCACATGGATTTTCCTCCTTGACTGAAAATTGACTTGATTAAGGAAAATTAAAATCCTTTGAATTTCAGTATTTCTCTCCTTTTTTGGCCGTTTTTCATCATCCGCCTGCACAACAACTCCTCCTGCACTCCTACAAATGTAAATGACTGGTCATAATTCACGCCACCGTGATAAAAATATCCCCTAAAATGAATGTAAAACATTCGTGTTTCCGCAGTTATGGCGATAAGGAGATGAAATCCAGAGATTAGAGAGTGTGTCTTCTTCTGCGCCAGCTGGTGTACAATGTGAAAAAGGATACACTCCTCCTCCTCCTGGGAAAGCTTCTCTATCTCGCAGGTGTTGCATGGCATCTTTTCTGCTACCACAAACAGCAAGTTGGTGTTGTTTATCCTCTTGGCATGAATCAGCCTGCAGAGAGAGACAGCTCTGTCAACAACCCCCCTCTGCTCGCTTACATCACAGACTCATTTGCTAATGGATTGGCGAGATTCATGAGACAGCCTTATAAGGCTCATTTAGCCAATGATATGACCATTTCATTAAAGCTGATACGGGTTAATCATCAGCAGAGTTTATTAACTCCGGCAGAAAGATGAATCTGTCTTGCTAACTATGTCTCTGTCACAGCACAATTCTTCGTGTTATTTATGAGTTCGCACATGCTCGTCTGATTACGTGTTGGTGTGTGTAGTTTGTCACGTGTACAGACCTGGAGCAGTTGCCACAGTCCTGCAGTATGTTGTAGGAGCTGCTGAGATTACTTAAGTAGTACTGGGTCTGGATCATTACACAACTCCTCTCTTTAGAGTCGAATCCTTCTGCATCCACCTCATCTGCAGTATCACCAGAGCAGAGACATGCAAGTAACACTTGTCACTTCAATTGATTTATAAGATCTGATTTTACTGGTGCACAAAAATATGTGCCTGTGCTCAGCCTGGGAAAAGCTGTGAAACCACATTTCATCACCATTTCTTTACATAGTTTGTACAAGTTTGTGTAGAGTTGAATTGAATACATCTACTACTTAAAGCCTAAATAAACACAACCGAAATCCAGTTTTAGCAAATCCAGGATTTTGGAAAAGTGTAACTGACAAGAAAACATGCAAATCACTGAACTGACACTCAGTAATTCCACCCACCTGTGACAAACCAACTGTGATAAGCCAGTCCATAAATAAACTGCTGGAACAGGGACCTGTGGACACAACAGGTGTGAATAAGAATCTAAAAATTCAATAAATGTGGCCTAGTAGTAGGTTAGTGCAATATATCTTGCATTGAATGTAATACTGTACACAGGATAGGGCAGCCCCTTAAATGTCAATGATTCAATTCAAGAAGACCTCTACTTCACTCACATTTTGTCGAATCACTGCACTTTTGTATGCACAGCAACGCAGGATAACAGCACGGCGGGCAATAAAATTTTACAAACCGACTCAAAATTACCTAATTGCACAAATAACCCTGACTAAAATAGAGGGCAGTGCAATGCAGAAAAGTGTGACTGATTTCTGGTTCCATCTCTGACTCTCCAAGCTCTTGTGCTAAAAACTTCTTTTAACCCTCTGAAACCCCAAACAGTTTCTGGGCATGTTTTGCTACTGTCACATTTTTACTCTATGGAAACAGCACAACCATGCCTAGAAGTATAACATTTTTCCAACTGCCCACAGGTGTTACCAATACTGGGAAAAAAGGTACCTCTTCATACTATAGATATTTTACTACTTACATTTTTAATTTGTGTCCATATTTTTCTCTGCGTAAACACAGACACTTCTGAAATTCCTGAATTTTTGTCAAGTGATTGTTGGACACAGCTGAAACTGCTTTTCAGTTGCAGTGAGGAGCGTAGAATTTTTTGATTTTTACAGAATGAGACATTCAGAACAAGGTAAGGTTTCAGGGAAACATCATGTTTTTAGGCTTGTAACGGCTAATCGCATATGATTAGTTTGAGGATTGTTGGAAAGTTAAAAATAGGTTAAGATACTTCCTTCTGTTTTTACAGTTTCTGGCTCTGATGAAATGTGTAATTTTGGCATTTTTTTCAAGATAACATGGCTTTCAAATTGGCCAGCTTGGTTTTGGGTTGAGAGGGTTAAAGCACATGCTCATAAAACCTCCTCTACTGGAGTCTAGCGTGGTTGACTCTTTGCTAACAGCACTGTCAGGAGCTAGGCAGATCAAGAAACACATTTTTTATGTGTCTGACTGTGTGGAAATCGATGACTCTTACAGGAAAAACATTAGACTTGTGTAGTTGTTATTGTAGCTCAGTGTTACGAGGCTGCTCTGCAGGTGAGCTGGACTGATGTGTAGTTGGAAAGACAACTTAATACTATAGTCCTCATATATAGGTTAAATGTATTTAAGAAAAACGTCAGTGATAGTTATGGGTATTTATAAAAACACAAATTATAAATATAATATGTATTTTTGAAGTACAGTATGTGTAGAGTGTGTTACTGTATATCTTACCATGCAGCAGCTGATGTCCACCAGGCCACGTTTACAAAATCTGCAATTGTGGGCTACAGATACAGAGGAAAAAAATCTGTGTCCATCCATTGATTCAGCACATTTTATTCATGTCGGATTCCATAATTTATTGTATATCTTTCTTTCCGCTGTCAAAATTTTCCTTCTTACCACAAACACTCCTCTTGGTGCAGCTCCAGCTTCACTGTTCGGCATCCGCTCACACACAGACTGGTAATCAAACGACTGCTTGCGGTTGTAGAAGGAATTGTTATAGAGAGCGTACATCAGGTAGGGGTCGACGTCACTGAAGAACATGCCCACCTGCAAAGGTCAGAAACACCGGTCAAGCTCAGAGTGAAGATTAGAGAGAAACCTCGATCAGTGTGAGAATGAATTAATTTTTAATGAAACCTTGTTCCAGTCATCCTTCTGATTGGACATGATTAGAAATCCACCGTCATCTATTAGATAACACAGGAGATCCTGCGCAGACACAGAAATGGAGAGTTAACTGGAAGAACAGAGGAAAGATGCAGTGCTTGTATGCAGAAGGTCCAGCTGAGCAAATACTTACTTCACTGTTGGCTTCGCAGTCCATTTCACAGCCCCTGTTTGGTCCACACTGTCACAGAGGAACACCAAAATTAGCAAACTGGAAGTATATATAAGCAAAATGAGCTTTTTATATATTATATATCACATGCATGTGTATTTTACCGTATTTGAGCCTTGACGGTTGTCTGTGTGGTTGCTGGCAAGGATCTTGAACTTATCCGTCCATGCTTCAAGGTCTAGTTTCACTCCAACAACTAAGAGAAAGAAAAGTTAGGTAAAAGGGATTAATTAAAATAATAAAAATGCACAAAATAAAATGACAGATGCACATAAAGGAATGACAAACAGATGCAGAGCACGGACACATGTCAACACAAAGAGACAAAAGTGACAAACGCAGACGTGCAATTATCTTTGACTTGCTCTGAAACATTTTCTTTAATATCTATCATTATGAGGATTTTGTTTCTTCTCTTTCAGAAGTGAGCGCACCTGCAGGTTTAATGGTCTTCCCTCCTATTGTCATCTCCAAAGCCGTGCTGACCAAAATACCTATGGTATCATTTTCTGGGTTCAGCAGCTCGTCCCTGGCTATATAAGGAGTAGAGAAACAAGCCAGGAGAGAGGTTAAAACAAGCAGCCACGCCATATCGAGGCTCTGTGTGAGCTATATAACTCAAGAGTAAGAGCATCATTCACCCGTTCGATAAGGCGCTCGGAAGATGTAGCCCTTGTTGTCGAGGCTGCGGCGGTAATAGCTGGCATTAAATGGCTCAGGGTCCTCTTCCCAGGTTTCTGCAGCCCTAAGATTTAAGACCAGAGATACCGCAGCTATAAATTCCCGAGCTCCTTGCTAAACCCCCATCCCACGTGTTTACGAAACTTCACAACTTATCAATTTAAGAGAGAACAAAGTGAGAAACATAACAGAAACTACAAAGCAGCTGCCGCGCAGACACACAGCCTTGATGAAGAGTGCACTTACTTGTTCGGAAACACTCTTGTTATACCTCCATCTGTCGCGGCAAACACGGCCAGAAAGCCATATCTGAACGTCAGCGCGGAGAAAACACAGAAACGGGCCTCAAATCAATTTCTCATCCAGAGTCCAAATCTGAAAATACACTTTCCTCACTGCTGGCTGGTCACACTCACGTATTCAGATCTTTGTTCTTCCACACTTTCTCCACCAACTGTCGGATGATGCCAGTGTCCAGGATCAGGTTGTGAAGGAGCAAATTGTCACCTGACAGGAGGAAAGAGGTTAGATGAGACAGTTTAATGCACACATGACAGTAACCACAAACAAAGCTGCACCAACGAGTTTTCCAAAAGTCCTCTATTAGTGAAAGACAAACCAAAAAAACAACATGCATGATTATAGTGAATATTAAACAACTTATAATTCACAAATGTTCAAACTTCAAGCAAAGTCAATGTGCAAAACTCTGTGCAAGTCTGATGTTACTACAGATGGTGTCAGAACTGAAATACCTCCATGTATACTGATGATGCTCCGATTCTGTTTTTTTTTTACACCTGAATCACACTTGATATTGCACCAATATCAACTGATAACACTAATGATTAGTCATGTTTGTGGATTAACTTGGATACCGTTTTAAAAGGAGAAGACCGGCCTTATTCCATACTTGTCTTGTAATATAAGTTGGTCTGTAGGTGAAATGTTTTCATTCTGTCCTGCTAAAGATATACATTTATAAAAACTCTAATATGTCACTAATATGCTTGTACAGAGTACACGGTGGAGTAAATGGTGCTTTTCTTAGGGACTATTTTCAGCTGTGAATAAACATATTTTCAGTATTGCAATATTTTCTGCAGCAGCATATGGGATTTACGTTTAATACCAAGTCACCCAGTGCAAAATTGTGGCTTGCCTATGTGTTTTCATAGTGTTTGGACAATAAGCTATATGACAGAAAGAAATAACTGATATCAGACTATAGCCACAGAGATGTCAGTAGGATCAATTAATTGTGGATTTTGTTGTTTTATGAGATTTGTTGATAGAATGTCATTAAACGTATCCATCTTAAATGGATAAATTTAAAATTAGAGTTGTCACAAAATCAGATCACTACAGTCACCAGGCGACGACATTGTTACCTTTCCTTGCTAGGAAAAAGAAATGAAACTCACATTGTTTGGAGTCTGGTGTCACCTTTTCCATTAGAGCAATGAAGTTGAGCAGAAACTCAGTGTTGTTGTTGGACAGTTCCAGATCATTGCAGTACTCCCTGAGGAACAGACGAGGCATTTTAACTCAGAGAAAGGAGGTAAAAAACAAACACGTCTGCTCAATGCTTGTACTCTGCCTCACTCGTCCCTTTATAGAGGGACACACAACACAGGGTGGAGATGCAATAAACAACACATATGTTGCTCGATGCTATTGTGTGCAGCATGCATATTTTAAAGCCTAAATGTCCACGAATGCTGTTAGTCAAAGCAAAAAGTGGATTAGACTGCAGAGCAGATTACAGGCATGACAAAGAATTCAGGCTTCAGCTGGACACCACGACAGTTTGATATTAAAACGGTGCGTGCAGAGGATTTCAGTCGTTTTTTATTATAAACTGAAGCTTTTTGTTTGCTTGTTGCATAATATTCCTTACATTACCTTGTCCAACTAAACCAATAACCAATAAATACATTGATCAGGCATAACATCATGACCACCTGCCTAATATTATGTTGGTCCCCCTTATGTGGTCAAAAATGCTCTGAACCATTGGGCATGGACAAGAGGACCTCTCATGGTGTCCTATGGGGTCTGGCACCAGGATGTTGGCAGTGGATCCTTTGGGTACTCTGGGTTGTGCAGTGGGGCCTCTGTCAAACTTGTTCCACTGCATCCTGTTGATGCTTGATCAGAATGAGGTCTAGGAAGTTTGAAGGTCAAATCAACATCTTGGGCAATTGTCATGTTCCTCAAGATGTTCCTGATTGATGTTTTTGCCATGTGGTGGGGTGCATTTTCCTGCAGGGGTAGGTCAGTGACATTTGGGATTTCCATTTGCATGAGGGAGTGTGCTTGTTCTGGGACAATGTTTATTTGGGTGTCTAAGTCTCATCAACACGGATGCCAAAATCCAAGGTTTTCCAGCAGAACACTACATAGTACCAATATGATCAATGTTATTCTGTTATTCACTTCACTTGTCAGTGGTCATAATGTTGTGGCTGATCGGTGTATATCTCTGTAATTCAAACATGCAGCACCATAGTAGCAGCAGGCATAGAAGGCTTTATGAGCCTTTGTTACTTTATTGTAATGAGAGTAACTTAGGAAAGAAAATTCGTAAATGCAAAAACACATTGTAAGGCTATGATGAATTTTATGTTTTTCTCATAAAAAATCCTGTTTGCTCGAAGAATTTCTCGCTATAAGTAAACACACCACTCAAAACAGAAGAATTAAAGAATGAATGAAACCAACAAGTTACAAACCGTGCAACTCAACGTCACAACAAAACACACTTTAAGAAAGCAGATGAAAGAAATAAACTTTGAAATGTTGAGCGGAAACAAAACAAGGCAAAAGGTATTCTGTACGTCAAACAATGTGAAAAGACAAGACCAAAAAACTGATGACCATCAACGACAGCAAGCATTCACACACAGGGCTACCTGGGAGCAATGAATACATGTCCTTCAGACTCAAAACTGTTTGGCAGCAGTGATTCAAAATCTGCAACAGAAAGGGGAAGATTATCCAGGAAGAGCAGTGGGCAGAGCAGTGGGGAGTTGTGAGTAAACAGCAGCTGTTATCCAGAGGTGCGGGGACGCAGAAGGGAGTTTACCGTAGCAACACTGAGGTATCATGGGAACACTAGCGTTAGCCAATATGGTGCCTAAAATGGAACCTGACCCTCAATGGACGACTGCTTTAGTTTCACAAGCACTCACAGCTTTTGTTTTGCTTTTTGGTACTTTGTCAACAAACTTTTTTTTTTTTTATTATTCTTGGTTTAGATCTAATGTTATATTTTTGGATGTCTGAGAACTGACTTGACAGACGTGATTTGTCAGGAAGCAAGTTCTCAGACAGATTACCCACAATGAGTGCTTTCAGATCAGGCAGGCATCAACATGGCCAACTATTGCAGGGGAGGTGGGTGAAGGTCCTGATGGAAGTGGTCACCCCTCAGACTGGCAGGGGACAGGACTCGGAGAGACACATAATCGGAGGAAATGCATTGCATTGTGAAGGGCATGTCGAAGGGCAACTTCAGTTATTCTATAATAGCAGAACAGAACACAGAATATCAACCATCATTAGAGCCGCAACAGATGAGTCTGCGATGAATCCAGCATGTCATTTTCTCATTAAGTCATGACCTGTAACTGTGTACAGAGGAGGGATCAAATATTCATTTAGAGAGCTAAAATCGAGTGCCCAGGTAGTTTTCCGCCCACAATGCCATGCACATCCGGGGTCAGGTTTACTGAGGAAGCGTTGGGCCGTGGCCCTGGCAGTCTGAGGGGTGAGGAGGGAGGGAGACAAGCTGATGGAGACAGGGAGTACAGAGGGACGACATAGGAGTCAGGTGCCGTGCCCAGCGGCACCCTGACACCTGACAACATGGGAGGACCTGGGTTGGCAGGACACAGCTCAGCCCTGTGGGGTCAGTCTGCAAGCTGCAATGCTTCCAGCTATGGACGAGATACTACGGCAGCTAACAGACAACAACTGTTAAGAGAGTTTTTTATATGGTGACGAATAAATCTATACCTAAATTAAAAGTATTAAGTAAAAGAGCCCTATTTACTCTATTGTAAATAAATACCAGTGTATGTGCATGCTGATATATTGTTATAACTAATGTGTGACACTAAATAAAAGATTAGTGTGTGTAAATTCCTACATTATGCAAAATGTTACAGCAAACAATTACAAATCTTTCACTGTATATAAAACTAAATATGCCAAAAACTGCACTAAAATCTGAGATTTAAAATAAATATCTGTTAATACCTGAGGCCTATAGTGTGGGAATTAGTTAAGACATTTATGAGCTAGTGACACTGTAAGAAAAAGACAGAAAGAGAGATACAAGAGAGTGAAAGCAAAATGGAGAAAGAAGATGAGGAAAAGAGAGAAATATGGTTCCAGAAAATGAGAAGAAAGTGAAAGAAAGAGACAGAAAAGAGGCAGAAAAAGAAGGCAGACACAACTCGTTTGGGGCTATCTACAGAGGGAAAAGGACTGAGGTTTGAGGGAAGAGGAGCAAAAGACACGTTTTAACATAAAACATGAATATCTGTCTTCCTTGGGTGCAGTAGTAGACTTTTTTTTTTTCTTTTTTGCAGTTTTTTTTGCTTCTGGAGCAGTGGATAAGTGGGAAGGAGGGTGAGGTTAAGGACTGGAGGAACTATTGTGAGAGATGTGGGATCTGAGCTGCAGCAAGAGGGTGAGGAGGAGGAAGAGGAGGAGGAGGAGGAGGAGGGATTAAAGGAGGAAGAGGAGGAGAGAAAGGAGGAAAAAAGGGAGGAAATCCTGAAGGCAAGACGGGCAGGAACAGAGGCAAGCAGGCTGGGACAGGTGAGGGTAGGAGGGGGGGCAGCAGGGGGAGGTTTAGGACGAGAGGTGAGGGAAGGAGGAGGAAGCGGTAGGGAGGGAGGAAATAGAGGAAGGGAACGTGGACCAATATGGAGTATACTTGCCCTTGGTGTTTGGCACTGTGTGGATCCATCAGAGAAGGAGTGAGCAAGAAAAGAAACAGGGGATCGGGTGGGAAGGGGGGATCACAGACAATATTTTATTCAATTACTGTTTGAATAAAAATATTGTTTTCTTGAAAGAAATAAAAACCAATTAAAGTCAAACAAGACAAGAGAGAAAAAGAAATGAAGAGCAAACATCTTATTTGCAAGAGCAAACGAGGAAACAGAAAACCAACAGAAGGGGGAAAAAAAAAAAACTGGGTAATCCAGGAACAGAAAAACAGTAAAGACAAAACCGGTAACTGTGAGAAATAACCATGGCGGAACGAAAAAATAAAAAAAGAAAGAAAGAAAGAAAATCAAATGCACCAGGAAAAGAGGGGAGTAACGGGGTCTGGACAAAGAAAGAATGAAAGAGACAACACGTGTCTCCATTCAGACCCACAAAAACCCAAACTCCCACAATTGACAAGCCCTGTATCCCAGGCCATGTGGGAGTTTATCTGTTGAATGATTCCAAAGCTGAGAAACATCTCACACAGTCTAACAGAAAATAAATGAAAATCACACACATAACAGAAGGAAAACTTCCCCAAAAAATCATAAAACTCATCATAAGGAGTGAAAAGCATGCATGTTTTCACAGGTTTTTCCAGAACATCAAATACTTTGAACACAGATGCTTCAGAATCATTACTTGGTGGAGAAGAGGCGAGAGCATTTGGCAAAAAAAATAATAGCACAGAGGTCACCATTATTTTCACCTGAGTAACACAGTAAAACCACAGCTTTCACCTTTCTGTCTGTTCAGTTATTTTTTTCTTCAGCCAGTGTGAAGAAAAAACATCACCATTTTTACGGCACAGCATGAAGACAGGAGGGAACGGGGGGAGGCAGGAGAAAGAGAAAGAGGAGTCGGAGGGGACTCGGGGATGATCCTGCCTACTGTAGAGCGTAGAAAAGGGGGGGGAGAGAGGGGTGGAGAGGGGCAGGCGACTCCGCTCGGACTCTCCCTATGAGGATGTCGGAGACCCGGGACAGAGGACTGAATAAGAGCGTCATATTCGGAGGGGGAGAGAGGAGAAAAGAGAAGGAGAGCGAGAGAGAGAGAGAAGGCGAGACAGAGCGAAGGACGCTGGGAGTTTCCCGAGAGTACTTACACTGCACCTGGAGGATCTGGTCGCTGAGGTTGGCCTTGATGTGGTTCTCACTATATGTGGGTAGTACCAACCCTAGACTGAGGGAACGAGGCAGATGGAGAAAATTAGGAGCCAATAATCCAAACACACACACAGAGGCATTAACTTCAGGCTGGAAAACTCCTTTACAGATTGGCTGAAAGGTGCCATGTGATGATTTAGTTGCTTCTTTCACTGTTTGGATTTCCTTTTCAAACAGCAGGGATCCATCGTCGAATGTCTGACCATATGGGGCACAGTTTTTTGCTTTATTTGTGTCCTTCTGCAATTATTGTTGAATCTGTATTAGCTGATTTTTCTGGGAAATGGCTGCCTTACTAATAGAGATGCTCACATTTAGTGCTGACCGGAGGAAGGTACTACAAAGCAAGTCCAACATAGCCAGGCTTCCTTTGTTTAAGTTTGTGCAACAAAAACTAAATCCCCAATCAGAGACAGCGGGTATCACAATGGTGGTCATCAACGTTCTTTGTTCAGGTTTTCTTTATCAGGGTGTTTGGTGTGTCATGTGACTCCTGTTTGCACAAAATGAACAGATTGTTGTGTACTGCCTACTTCAGTCAAGAGGAACAGGTTGTTATCATGGAGAGCCATTGAGAGAATAAAACATGTATTATGGTAAAAAGTGCAAATGATACAAGAGAGGAATGACTGTAGAAAATTGTTAATTGTTATTATATTTATTTTGCCACTAAGTGCACTCTCAATGCGGCCACTTATTTCTAGCATGACAGCTGCACATTAGAGCGCCTAAATAGTAAACTTCATACATTTAAACATGATACGTGTATTTAGTCTGTCACTGTCCCATAATAAACGATATGTGTAAATCACTAGTTTTTGACCAAATCAAACTGAAATGAAGCCATAAGTACCAAGAGATTAAGCAGTTTTATAATCTGTGTTCTAGTAGCCGCTATAGCAGCAGTGGAAAACAAGTATGAAAACATATATATTACCCAACTGAACGTATGTAGGTTCCCACATACAGTTTGTGCAACTGTAACTCCATCAGGAATCACTAATGTACAGTTCAACAGGTTGACATATAATATATTCCCTCAGCTGAGAAACTGTATAGCTCATAGAGAATATCACAGAAAAAGAATTGGTGAAAGGATAATGCATATAATAGCCAATTAAAATGTCATTCTATGAACAGAACCTACTCCAGAGCAGGTCAGCTGTGCAGCATCAGTTACCATGGAGCCTGGTTAGAAGAGAGCCACCTTTCGTGACACTGAAAACTCTGACTTTAGACCTATTAATCTTGCTTCGTAATACACCCCTCAGGTAGTGTACAGTCAGATTATCAGATATTTTAATGAAAAACAGCCGCAGGCAGTAGCTTGAAACAACACTTGTGAGAGTGAACCAAAACAACAAAGGTGAAAAAAAAACTCAAAATAGTTCAGCAAAACAGAGATACTGCAGAGATAGCCGAGTCTGTGACACATGGAGTCATTCCTAACGTAAAATTATTGATCTGTGGAGCTTCAAAGACTTTGCAATGTATCATCAATATGGCATAGCAATTCCTGAACTCTACATATGCCTTATGTTGCTAAAAATTTACAATCTTCTACCGAAGCCAGAAATGAAAAGAGACAAAAATGGAAATGCATGTCCCATCTCTTAATCTTTGGTGTCATTCAAAGCTAAAATATAACTCATTAAGAGGATTAATTGGAACAGACAGAAAACCAGGCTGCGACAATATCTGTGGCCCAGAAAGACAATATAAGGCTAATTTAGATTTAAAGAAACATCCAACTCCCTCAGTTCCCTCAGCCTCGAACTCTATAATATAGGACTCATAAGCGTTTGCATCTTTGAATGTTAGCTTAGTGTTAGAGTTTGACTGCTGCGACTCGAAACAGTAACACATCCAGATTCTTTAATGCACAACTTTCCTTTGAATTGAATATTAATACAGCTGTGCAGAGAAAGTCTCATATGGACTCTGCCAGGACCTGGCACGCTGCCAGCAGATGTAATAAAAAACACAAATCAGGCATTTGTAAGACTATTGAATATCATAAACTGCAATTTGCGAAATGCCGCCTGGAGGAAATACCATTATGATGCGACCTCAAATGTCCGACTAAGTTTTGAGATGAATAAACTATGTAATTAATTTGTGCTTAGAGTACTATTGAGGATTTTTATGAGAGGAATTAAAAAAAACAGCTATTTAATCTGGGTAATTCAGATGAATTATTTAATGCCAATGCAGAAGGGCAAATTAGCAAGTTGCCTTTAATCAGTGATAGGCTTAGTCTGTTCCAGTGTCAAACATAAATCTGAGACTCACAATCAAAAGTATCAAAGTTGGACTTCACTCACTGGTTCAAGCTGTGCAACCTTTTGGGCTGAGGGTCAGGTGATGCATGTTGGATTTCAAACCTACCTGTAATCTGTACCCTCCACTGGCGTCCATGTGTACGTCCGCATGGCCTCGTCAATGTACCTCTGTTGGAAACCACAAACAGACAGTAATAAATAACACCGTCACCTCCTCAGCACATATCTGTGTCCATAATTAGAGGGAAACAACATATACTAAAACATACGGAGTGATTCAGATTCATTACAACACCCATTCAGGAAGGTGCTACTTTGGATCATGATTGAGTCTCATATATTGATGACTTGCCTCATCAACTGACTTAATGAGCGTCTTGATTTTCCTTTGCCCTGATTTGCCATCAATCATCTGTCGACGGATCTGAAAAGTGAGCAGTGAGAGGCCGTAGTGTGAGAAGGCATACTGATGCACAGCGATGGAAAACAAGACAAACAAAAGTAAGATTGTATGTATCATATGCTAAACACAAGTGTTAACAGTTATGTTGTTGCAGGGAGGTGTTTTTTTTTTTTTTTACCTCCTCCTTGTTGTTGTCCTCCAGTTCTGCATCCAGAAAGTCCAGAGTGACGGGCTCCCTGAAGTTAATGATCTGAACAGAGAGAGAGGGAAAGCAGGGGAAGATGGAGGGGGAGGGGGAGCATCAGTCAGGAGGAATAACATCCAAATTTAGCTTCGGAATCAGAGGCAGCGGACTCATTAGATGCAGCGTTCATAGCTGGGCCCACCTTCGGTCGCAGGTTGGGATGCAGCAGGACGTAACCGTTTGGATCGATGGCGAAGGTGTAGCCATTAGCTCCAAGCTGCACAGAATAAGAGTGAACGGAGAAATGACTCAATAATCATTAATATGAAGGTGGCATGAGAGCGATATTGAATATGCGCCATGCTCACTCTGTATGTAGGCGTCTTCCTTTTGATTTCGTTGATTGCAATATCTACTCCCATCACCCCAAGGATGAGCTGGTTCTGTATGAGGAAGACATAAAGTAATTATTAGCTATTAGCATTTTATCCATAACTCCTGCCGGCAACAGAGAATCACACAGGGCTGGCAGCTGTGCCGAGAGCCCGCTAAGAACATCTCTATTCCATCTCTGACTTATCACCTTGTGTGCAATCTGATTAGTCCATATTTCCACAGTCTGTCTTAAAGTGAGTCGGTTTGCTGCAGCCTCACTGCTTTAAGCCTGTGTGATAAGCTCAGAGCAAATACGTTGGTCATGGATACTGAGAGGTGGATGCATCGGTGCTCTCTGGATGTTAGTAGATACTACAGATGAGCTGCTGTGGTGTCTGTTGCCACCTCAGGGGGGAGGTGTTGCCTCGAAGAGCAGCATCTGGGTGGACGCCATTATAAATGATTGATGATGGTCACCACCAGGAAACAGACTTCCTCCGTCCACACCAACTCTTGTATGTGTTTGAGCAGCTTTACATTCTTCCTTACCCACCCGAATGACCATAAAAACATTGTTCTCACATAATAATAATGACTATCAGTGTAAGTTATTTTACTTGCTCTATAGAATATAAAGGCGTGGTTATTCTAAGCTCTTGTGCTGCCATGTTGTTCTTACCTTAGCGCTCACAGTATCAGCAGTGAGGTTAAAGACTGGCATTGTCCCAGTGATGACAAGGCCCAGACCCTAATAAAACATATTGCATATAAATAAATATATAAGGAGTTTTTATCCACTGCACAATTACAATTCAAACTAATACACACAAACATCTGCCCCAGTTGGGCGTAAAATAATAACTGAATACAATCAATGGTTCAGCTGCTAACCCACAAGGGCTATAATGCCACAAACACCTGTAGGATTTTGTCATTAAGAAATGTAAATTGTGATAGCATAATTTAATATTATATATGCAATATATATATGTCATAGTAGAAATCAGGACAGACTCAAATTTATTTTAATGATATTATGTTAAAATAAAGGAAACAACAATATTCTTACAAATACAGCAAGAAAACACTCCTTTTATGATCAAATTAATACATTCCTATTTATGAGTTTATTATACTTATTTACAGTATTTACAGTC
>OMNN01031108.1:0-21137 GCA_900302755.1 Chromis chromis | reverse complement strand
TATATATGAATGCACTATCCTTATTGAAATATGAGACAAAAATCAAACATTTTCTAAAAATCTAAAAAAAAAAGCTGATGATTGGCAGACCATTACATTTAAATACCAGAAACTGTATTTAGTCACGAATATCTGTGACTAAACAAAGTTTAAGTATGTGTAAAATCCTACATGTTACTTTATCCTTTGAACCCCATGCAGCACTTTTTTGCTACTGTCCTGAAAATTGTGACTCATTTCTGTTTCCATCTCTGACACTCTGAGCTTTGGTGCTAAAAACTTCTTTTAACCCTCTGAAACCCAAGCTGCTTGGAGCTGTTACATTTTTACTCATTGGCTCATTTTTCACTGCAATTTAAAGTCCTGCACCTCTATGGAAACAGCAAAACCATGACTAGAAGTAGAGAAAACTCACTATAACAAAGTTATATAATATGAATCATAAAAAAAGGACACACAGAAAGTTGAATTTCTGTGATTACATATTTTCAAAAACTGAAAAAAAAACTGCCCACAGGGGTTACCAATACTGAATACATACTATAGATGTTATTTACTACTTACAATTTTAATTCATTTTCATACTTGTCTCCTATCTAACTGCAGAGTGCAGTTCAGTGAAAATCAGTCGAAAAGTCCCTGAATTTTTGTCATGTGGCTGTAGGTCACAGCTGAGTCATTAATGGCTCCTCATTTATGCTGAGGAGTACAGAATATGGTTAATGTAAATGTTATATTTTTGATGACTTTATAAACGAGACACGTGCAATAGAATGATTCGAATGAAATATTGTGATTTTAAGGGGAGATTTGGTTATGTTTTCTGATGGAACGGCATGTAACATATGAGTAGTTCGAGAACTATCGGAAAGTTCAAGATCTGACGATTCCTTATGCTTTTACAATTTCTGGTTGTGATAAATGGTGAAACTCTGGTGATTCTCTCACTCACCAGTGCATCCTGGTAGACATTGGTCCACTGCACCTGCTTGGCCTTATGCCCAGCCAGCACCATGGGCCGGCCCAGGACATCCAGGTACTCCTGCAACAGCAAAAACACACATGCTAGAGTGACCGCCCACAATAAACACACATAATCAAACAGACATTTATAGCCCTTGTCATGTACCGGCGTTAAAAGCAGAGAGCTGGAAGAGCCTCCCAACGTTCATCTGTCATAAAACTATAAGACCCTGACCGGCCTCGTCTCTATCACCACATAAACCAGCGGGCCACCACCAGCAGCATCCCGGTCCTGCCGAGCCATAAAGCCTCCAGTCCTGAGCCACTCAAGGCCGTTTTTCATCATTATGAAGGAGCTATTAAAAACACATTACGGGTGTCAATGGCACGACGTGCAAACACGCCATTTTCCCAGAGGCTCTACTGTCAACGCTGGCACTGTGAGAATGTCCCACAGCGATTGTGAATGGAGGTGAGGGGTTAAGTCCACCAGTAATACATCATATTCACTATATCCTATTGTTCTCAGGAGCCACCTTACACAACAGCTGAGATGTCTTTTTTTTGTAAACAACCTATTGATCCATGTCATTTTGGAGATAGTGTGTAATTGGTAAAATTATCGAGTGAGTGACCTCATGACATAGGATGGAACTGCACTGCTGGGATAAAAGGACGATCACATTGTTAATGCAAAGACCACAGATGGAAAATGTATTCATTAATTTAAATAACTGTGTATACTGATGCCAATATTTACAACCGCTCCAAACTCGGTGAGCCATAAAGCCATGTGACCATCTTGTGACCATCAAGTTTCAACACAATATAATTAAATGTGAAAACAGAATCAGCAAAAAGGCAGCATGTCCTCTGGGGTCGAGTGTTAATTTGAAAAACATTAGCAGTTGTCACATAATGACTAATTTCCATCCATTTAGCAGTGAAAAGGGAAATGTTATCACAAATGTCTGACCCTTGCCATCATCTATGCCTGAAACACAAAAGGGTTGCCCTGCGTAAGCACACAGCTATTCCAGTATTATGCTTTTGACCGTTTGTTTTCCATCGTCTGAACAGCGAGGTGCTGACAGGCGTAACCTATTCTATTATTAGCTCAATAAAAGTCCGGTTTAATGCGCCACAGGGAGATATTCCATCAGGACAGTGACAGCCAGACCTTTTCACGGGATATGGGGGGAATTTTCCGCCTGACTAGAACAATCTAGGAAACATAAAAAGTCAGCAACCAGAGATATGTGGTCCAAAGGTCCCAGAGTATCGTAACAAGCACGATCGCAGAGAGTCAACGCAAGTAAAAGACGAAAATCCGAACTAATGCCTGGCCTGTTATTATCGCGCCAGAGCAGATGAATTAAAAAGCAAAAATTCACTCGCAGAGCATTTTGAAAACTGCTCCTCTAATCCTACATAAACGTATGACTCAGGACAGTATGTATAAAAATATTTTTGGCCGTCTGCTATTTGACTGTTGCCATCGTATTCAAGTGAGACTATGTGATGAGTGTGTGATATTGAAGGGCAGAGTGCGGTTAAATAACATAAGGCCCCAATGTGTCTTCAGGGCCTATGCAGAGAGCTCTAGTCACCCACCTTCAGAAAACCTATTAGAGTAAGTGGCAGTTCTCAGAATATAAATATGCCAGAGTTAATGGAACAGCTGACAGTCTATTCTGGAGCCTGATCGCTCACTGGGGCTGGGTGGAGGGGAGAGGGGAGGAGGGAGGTGAGGGAGGAGGGGGAGTGCAGCGGCTCTACCACCACCGAACAACTGAGTAAATTTCTACAGCTGGAATGAGGTTATCCCAAGGGCCTCTCGAAGCTCGCAGTACCTTCAACTAAAGTGTGTGTGACAGACAGATGTGTGTGTGTGTGAAAGAGAGGGAAGATCTGAAAGCCTTTACTTATATTCCAGATACATTCACATAAAAAGACCATTATCAGCCCATCGAATCTGCCATTGCTAATCTATAGTCATCCAGCTGTGCAGACCTCTGTCCTTTTGTTATAGAGCACATAAAGGTATCCAGTCTGTATATGTACCATCAAAGCAAGCATGAGGGAAGAGTAACATAGTTTCATGATCAAAACTGTCAGTTTTGTGGATTCACAAAGGTTTATTCAGAAGCTTGTCCGTGTAGCTTACCTGAGTGTTGATTCTGATGGCTCCAATTGATGGAATTTCAAAGTAGTAACCTGCAGATCAAGAGGAGAGAATCAATACACCATTCCAGCAGAATGCTTGCATCCAGCCTGCTTTATGGTGCATACCTATGTCATATTCTGTGTATATTTCCAAGTATTAAACTGTCACGGTGTGTGCAAAAATGATCCATTTGCAGATTGGACTCTAATCTCCTCATGTTATTAGGTACAAGTAGTACTATCATGCCCAGCTGATGATGTTTGGTCATGCAGGCTTGCTGGAGCCTGTGGCCACTGACCTCTCCGCACACACTCATGGTGGAGCCGTAGGATGTAAATGTGGAGGCTCATTGGGAATGCGGAGCCCCAGGCAGTGCTGCTGCTGATTAGGAATGGAGGAGAATGACCGACTGGGTCAATAACCACGCCGCTCCCCAAGTTATTAAAGCCATGAGTGTTTATACAAAGAGCCGCGAAATAGAGGCAGCATCCCCAGAATGTTAAAAGGCAGAGATAACTTTCATTATTTTGATACATTATGCTCTTTTTCACAGTGGTCTCCGCTGAAATTTTCCTTCTCTGTCTCATTTATTAGCACATGTGAGCATGCAGACATTATACACGCACATCAATACACACTCAGTCTGTGGTTCACACGTGCACAGACGCATGCAGGGCACAGCTATTTGTTATAGCTCTGCTCAGAGCGGTCGCTTGTCCCAGTGCTTTTGGCTGCGAGCCAGTGAAGTGGTGTACGTGGTCACAGAGCAAAGCAGCACAAAAGGTGAAGAGAGGAAAATGTAGGCAGTAACTAAAGAGTAAGGCTGTAATGCAAATCTGCTCTGCAGGTTAACAACAGAGATTTTCAGTGTGAGAATCAATTATGAACTTAATCAATAACCCATTTTCTTTGTAAAACTCATTTACATAATGCCTCAACACTAGAAGTCAGTTTTGTTCAAATGCCATCTTCAGATTTATGAAATAATTTGGGTCAGTTTGGACAGAAACGTAATAAAAATATAGCTTTTTTGCTGTAGTCCAAATGACTAGGTAATAAACTCATATCTCATATGCATTGAGCTGGAAAATAAATCACATATCAGGCTCTTCTACCTAAATGTATTTCGACTGTGAATAATATTATGCTTTCTGCAAAAGGTAATTGTCTATAGTCTTTGCTGAGTCAATTGTGCGTGTGCATTACCCTCCAAAGTACTTCCTATTCACATTCATGTTTTTTTAGATGGTTACCGAGACAACACACAAACTGAAATTCACCCAGTAAACCTTTAGCAGCTTATTTCATGGTGTAATTGATTTTACCTCTCTTGTTGATGGCATCACAAATTTATGAGATATTTTACTTCTAGCTTCGCATTAAAAGCTGCACTTTTGTGGCAGCATTAGGATCACCGCAGCAGGATATCAAATTTGCTGCTTCTATCCTCCACTTCACCTGTTTTTTTGGAGATAACTTTCTACTCTGTTGTGGATTTGGTTAAACTCCATGAGAGCACAGCGAAATGGTCTCATTGTCCTCAGAGTCACGGAGAGGTTACTTTCTTCTTAGGATGGGAGCTCAAGTGAGACAACAGCTAGCATCTCCAAGTGGCCTAGTTGTGTATGTTTGTGCTTGTGGGTGTGTGTGTGTGTGTGTGTGTGTGTGTGTGTGTGTGTGTGTGTGTGTGTGTGTGTGTGTGTGTGTGTGTTGCTGTGGTTTGTCAAATGTGTGTATGTCACGGGTGAAGGGTTAGGGCCTGCAAGTGTCAGGGAGCCGGCTCTGCTGGAGTGAGATACCAAAGAGTAATAAGTGCAAGAGATATGAGAGGACAGCTCCATTGAGGCTGGTGTGTCAACACTATTGTCTTATGCTGGCATAGACTTTAGTACCATGGTAATCACTACAGTCATGAACAGCAGAGAGCATGTTGGCACAGAGGCATAATCCTGGACTTTCCCCAGCCTGACAGGGAGATGGCATGGTAATCATCCCGCTACCAGACGACTCCTGCTAATTAATAACAACTTCTGGGGAGATACTTCTGAAGCACTTGGCTCCACTGGCAATAAGCTAATCAGCAGACAGCTAAAACCCTCATAAAGGAGCTTCAGATAAAGTGCAACGCTGAGAAACAATATTAAATCACGCCACAAAAGACAGGAAGAGAGGTGGGTTGTGAATTAAAAAAAAAAAATTAAAAACCGAGCACAGCAACAAACAGCGAGTTAGGCCGGACTTAAAGGACTAAAGTCGAGATGAGATTCGTGCAGCTAATAGGGGCTGAGTCACATAGGCTGTCAGAGGGTTGGTCAGAGGCAGAGCTGTCTGTTTGCTGGGTTATTTTAGGGCTGTGGCTACTGCAGACTAATAACCTGATTTCAGCATCACATGCACTGAAACATTATTTTACATTACAGTCTATTTTATATAAAAGAGTAACTTGATACCAGACTGAAAGCAGTTTTAATGCTATTTCCAGGTTAAAAGCTTCATGGCGTTTTAACAGCATCACTGGGGACACAAGTACAGTATGGTGAGAGGTTAAATTACTAAGTTTTAGACTGTTGCCTTATAAGGTAGAGATAGACTATAGTGTACAACAGAACTGCACTAACCTGGATCATATCACTAAAATGGTGAATGATTACAAAACCTTTTAATTTAATACAATTTTATTTGCTTTTAGCCAGCACCCAATGAAAATGAAGCTAGTTACAATAAAATGATGAATGAAGCTATAAAACAATTAGACATAATGCAACAGAAGTCAATACAGTTTCCATTAGTGAGATTCCATTCTCTTATATTAAGATTTTCTATGTCCACCTTTGCTTTTAAGGAGGGATTTCATCCCCCTGGTCTTGAATGATACTAGATTGGCACAACTCTTTAGAGAGATATTCTGCCATTCTTAACAGATGATTCTTTTAAGCTGCTCTTTGCTGGAGGGCTTTTGTTGCTCTACCTTCTACTTTAAAATACTCCAGAAGTGTTCTGTTAGATTCAAGTCAGGGGGACACTCTCGGCTAAGTCATAGTTCACTTTTTTCCTTCTTTAAAAACTCCTGTGCGGTTGTCGCAGCGTGTTTGGGATCACTGTTATGTTCGAAAATTCCTCTCCTGCCAAGCTTCTTGTTGCTGTGAGTCATCTCTTCAGGCAGGATTTGAGAATACAAACTTGGATTCTTAGTGCCATCTATTAAAGCTCTCTCTCGTCCACCTTTTGCACTTGTGATGCCCCGTATCATCACGCTCCCTCCTCCATATTTCATAGTCAGTGCTCTGCAGTCTTGCAAGGTTTACACCAAACATGCTGGACCCCATCTGATCCAAACATATTTATTTCGGTTTCATCTGACCAAAGAATTCACTGCCAATATTCATCAGGCCTCCTTTCATGTTCTTTGGCAAAGTTAAAGCGTGCAGTTTTGTGCCATTTTAGA
The DNA here is from genome assembly GCA_900302755.1 of Chromis chromis. Lineage (NCBI taxonomy): Eukaryota > Metazoa > Chordata > Actinopteri > Pomacentridae > Chromis > Chromis chromis. Next base: position 14,562 of record OMNN01031108.1, on the reverse strand, counting down.
GGCAAGTTTTCTCCTTGGACACTGTCCGGAGGAGTTAGTGCTCTGTCTGAGCAGTCACTGAAACACCACAGATAATCCAAGAGTGTTGGAAGCACTGACAGTTTTTCAAATCAAGGTTGTGAAAACAGTAAATTGTATGTGGCGTACATCTTAGAAAATGACCTTCTGTTATTGGTGGTACAGCTTTTCCTGTATCTTCATAACTCCTAACCATGGCAGCAACTGTGGTTTGACTTATATTCAGTAGCCTACTGATGCTCTGGTTGACTTGTTCAGCATCATGTGGAGCCATATTGCATTAGACAGAGCACAGGACAAAAACAGGAAAAGTTTTCTCAGTTACTTATATAACCTTGTTTGTGCATTTAGCCTTAATTGGAAATTCTATGTGTGAGACCTTTTGCCACAGTAGTCAAAGGTGCAGTTCATCTAACCTGTGTGCCTTTAATAGGATGTGTGATGATACAATTTTGAATCATTTAACATTTCAGTTATCTTGCACAGAGATGTACTTAGTTTGCTGTATACTGTATTTGCAGTGTATGTTATGGGTTCAAAGGTAAGCAGTGTGGCCTCCCAGTCCCAACAAGAAGACACCTTTTCCCCCATAGTCACATTGCCTGCATATGTGCTAGCTCTTTCGCTTAGTTCATCCTGGGACAGAATCAGCACCCGATGATCCTGAACAGGATAATTGATGGATTTATTCATTAATTTCATATTAATACCTAATATGATGTATGATGGCAAACGTTCTTAGACTCTCTTTTGGCTCATTTCATATCTGCTTTTCAAACACATTAACAGACCACACCTACATTGTTGTGAGTGCTTTCAAGAACTAAATCATGTAGTGACTGTATGATGGAAAATGTGCCAAGCAATAAATTCAGAATTCTCACAAGGTTGCTCAAGCACACTTCAATATGTAGACACGAGGAGCCAGATATCAAACTGCCAACTATGTAACCTCTTGAGCCACAGCTGCACCCCCCTTTGTTTCTATATTTTACATATAAAAACAAACATATTCACTTACCTTTATTGGCGCATGCTATCCACTGCAAAGGGGTGACATCATAATTATGCTGACCAACAGAGAAGGTGAAAACACGAACCTGATCGAAGAAAAAGACAAGACAAAAGAGGCAAATCACATAAAGGAACTGGAAAAATAATCCAGACAGAATTATTAAAACTGCCAAAAACCTACCTATAGTAACAATAACTAGAACGAAACATTACCCCACAAACCTCCTTCTATAAGACAATAAGGCCACCATTTAACAACAACAATACACAAATCTTGACTATAGCCTCATTAGCCTCCAAGTCAACTCACACAACTATCTCCAACTCGAGACTGCAATGATAGAGCTGTTAAACAGCAGATTATTCCTTTATGACAGCAGCCGTCATGAGGGAACTGGACAGTAATGGATATCAGAATTAATATTGCTGGGGTTGTGAAATGGGGTAATGGAGGGGTGGAAGTGACAACAAGACATGAACAAAGACACAAATTCGTAGAGTATCTGCTGGCCGTAATATTATAGGCTCTGATGATAAAGTGGCCAATTAGTCAGCAGGTCAGAGCTGTTAACACCAGCAGCTAAACAACAAAAGAGACGCAGGAGAGGGAAAGGAAAAGAACCAGACCGAGAGAGGGGGAATGGAGTTGAAGAAAGACTGCAGAGATAAAAAAGCTCGGCCAGCTTGGAGAGGACGTTATGTGCACAGATTGGAGTGCTTGGCATGTATGACAGTCGAACTAACACAACTGCCGGTGCTATAATGAGACAGTGTCAGCAGAAAACAGTGGAAGCTGGGAGAGAGAAGGGAACGCCTAAGACAGTTTCTGGACATGCATGAACTGTTGGGCTGGCAGAGTCGATGAATAGATAACAGACTTAGAGACACACTCACTGTTTTGTTGGGCCAGTTGTACTTCTCAAAGATTTCCTGTGCACGATCCTCCCCGCCATCTGTAAACATCATTATCATCTTGTTGCAGTTGGCCCTCGGGGCACTGGTCTCCTGTGGGCCACGGAGAGAGACAAGAAGGGAAAGACCAAAGAAAGAAAGGAAAACAAAGTGGGGACACAGGTTATGTGATGATGTGAAGTCTGTTTACACAATATGACATCCTCACCACCACTGCCGCCGCCCCCGTTTAACTTTCAGAGACAGTATATAAACACTTAACAAACTATAACTTTGCAAGCAGACATATGTATATGTCACTCCTTCTGGTGGCCACTCGTAAGTGGAAGCTGAGGTATGCAGTGAAATGTGTGTATATGTTATTCTTTTTCCATATATTAGTTCCACATACTATTCCTTTATCCTATCCTATCATACATCATATTCCTTTTCCTACATGTTGTTGTAACAAATCCATGTAATCCACTCTAGCTTTCATTCTTAGGATTTAATCACGCATTTATAGGATTCTTAGTTTGCTGGAAAGGGTATCTAATATTAGCATAATTTTGGAAATGCATGTCAAGTATACAACATTATTCTAGCATTAAATCAGTTTTTTCACATGCACCTCGGTGCCAAGCCCCCCCTCCTGCATAGCAGCTGCCATTGATATGCAGGCCAGCAGCATGTCAATCTGACAAGATTCTAATAATGATAAATAATACTGCGACAATTACATATTTTTATTGTGCTTCTGCCACCAATCACGGCCGTGAGTCTGCTACAGACAGCGATTAAAGGGCCCTTTTTATTTCTCATTCTGCTGGCAAAAGGGAGGGTGGAATGGGGGGGGGGGCACTTGGCTCTATGCCTCCGAGCCCACCAGAGGAATATAAAGTGTCTGTGGCTGATCTCCTCTGGGCTGTGCTCATCAATCATCCCATCAGAGCCCATTAGGGTGGCAGCCTCCTAAAATACACAGCAGCATACGGAGCTGAGGCAGCACCTGTGTCGAGAGCACGTGGATGCCTGGTGCTGACAGACCTCGCTGCTGTGCTGGCTGCTGCAGAAACTAGCATCACTCCATCGCAGCAGCGGTTATAATCAGACCTACCTTCAACGGTGACAGCACTCTGGAAACATCTTATGCAAACCTGAACCACTCGCTGTCAGCATTGTGTTATCACTGTAGATTCCATTTTATTAATTGGATTAGACAGTAATTCTAGCAGGATGTGTAATAACACGCTGGGGCTATATTTTGTAGTTCCACCATGTTACTCAAGACTTTACTGAAGGACACAATTTGTCAGCCGCAGACAAACCATGCACTCTTTCCCTGAAAGGCTGTTGGCTCTTACATTTAAAAGCTGTTCAAAGGCAAACGTGAAGCCAGACTTGTAATCTGTGGTTCCTTTGGCTTGCATATGCGCGACGGCTTCTTTGAAGATCTTCTTGTTACGAACGTTGGCCTGAACCAAAGTCCTGAAGCACGGAACAACAGCATCGGCCTTTTCATTGAACTAGAAGGGAACAGATGAAGACACATGAGTGTGTAAACATCATGCACACTGACCTTTCTGGTAAAAACACACCAAAAATCTGCAAAGTTAAAAGTATGTGTCCAACTGTTGGAAGATTGTGTATTTCTGTGTTTTCTGTGCCATATGTGTTCATAGTTCATGGCGGCAGCATGCAGACGTGGGTGTGTACAGATGTAAGCTGCCCTGCTTCTCTCTGGCTGGCAGTAAACACTAGTAATTACAACTTTCCACACAAAGAACAGGTGCACCTGAAACACCAGTGCAATACGCTGAGTGGAAAGCCAGCCAAGGTAATATCATCTGTCTCATTGCATCCACCAAATTAGCCTAAAACTGTGTGTGTGTGCATATGCGTAGGTTTGTGTGTGTGTCATGTATACAGCTAAGCCTAAAATGATCCGTACCCCTGCCAAATTGTGATTTATAGTGGCTTTTTTATCTAAACAATAGTTTTTTTCTGGCAGGAAATGACACAGACAAGTGACAAAAGACGATCAGACATTGTGGTAGAGATGTTAATGAATTATTCTTACCCTTTAAAATTGTTGCAAACTTTTGAGAAAATGCAAGTTTCTATACCTTTTCAAATGGTCCTGGTAATTTGTACTATGTTGTAGAATATTTTAATACCCTACAAATTGAGTGCAGCTGATGCAGTAGTTCTTAGTCAGTTACTAGTCAATTTTAAGTCAGGGCTAAAACCAAAGAGCTTAGTGAGCTTCCAATTATTGTCCATCACTGACAGAGAGTGGTACATTTTGGCTCCTCCTAAGACTCAGAGAGGCTATAAAGCCATTTTCAAGTGTTTTCAAGTGCCAGTGGCCACAGTGCAAAGCATCATCAACAAGTACAAGGAGTTCCACACCGTGAAAAATCTCAAAGGGCATGGCAGGAAGACAAAAGTGACCCATGCACTGGCAAGAATGGCAGTTTGAGAGGCCAAGGAGAATCTGAGGATCACCACCAAAGCCATCCTGGTGAATATGAGCGATCCTGGCACCAACATCTCAAACCAGACACTCCAGCAGACACTGCAGAAGGCTGGTCTGCATGGACGCCGACCAAGGAGGACACTGCTTCTCTCAGACAGGCCCACAAAAGCTCACCAGGATGAAGAAGAAAGCTTGATCAGTTCTGTTTTTGGATGACACAAAACTATAACTGTTTGGACACAGGAACATGGCTTTCATTGGTAAAAGAAAAAAGGAATTAAGTTCCAAGAAGATCATCCCCATAGTCAAGCATGGTGGTGGGAATGTAACGCTTTGGGGGTGTTTACAGTGAATGGTACAGGCAACCTTGTTAAAATAAACTGCATTATAAGAAAGAAGGACTTCTTTAGAATTTTGGAGGAAAACAGTTTCTTGAGCAGCTCTAGACTTTCCAACAACAATGATCCAAAGCATTCAGCCAAGTTGGTCAAAAAATGGTTAATAGAATCAGAGTCCAGACCTGAGATACATTGAAAATCTTTGGAGGGAGCTGAAAATCAGAGTGATGGCAAGGAAGCAAAAGAAGCAGCCCCAAATCCCAGTAAACAAGTGCAAAAAGCTTGTTAGCAGTTATAAGAACTGTTTGATGTTGTGATTGCAAATAAAGGCTTACAATTGATTTCTGAGAAAGGGTATGAATTTTTGGTAAAACATTTTTTTTTAATTCACCTCTAACACAATGTCTTACCATCTTTTGCCACTTGTTTCTGTCATTTCAAAATCAGAATTGGCATGTGTATAAATAATTTGGGATTTAATCCTATTTTTACTTGCGTGCAGCATCTATGCATCGTTACAACATTAGCAGCAATGTCTGTAATAGCATGTTTCAAATGCTGTTTCCTCTTGAAGGTCAACTTCCCAATCTACTGACATTTTCAGGACAGATTGATGTAAAACATTATGTGTGAGAAAAGCTGACATTTCTCATGGGCTGGTGTCTCATATTTAAACTGACAGACAAAAAAATCAAGAAAAGGAAAGTATTCAGAGGCACATATTCAACATCCATGAAAGTGTTACTTCCTATAATGTTTGGAAATACTGTAGCTCTGAAACAAGTTTATATTTACTATTTGCAATAAATTAAAACAATTAAAAAGCCACTATCAAATGAAGTCGGTGCTATTATAATTAATTACACTGGTATTAGAAGTGAGGCCATAGTTTGTGATAAAGAAGTGCGCTGAAGCATGCAGATGCAAAAGATGGTGTTTGACGACTATTTTTAGTGCATTTTTGGTTAAGAATGTATTTTGTTTTTGCAAATAATTCACATTGAGTTTTTGTAAGCCCTCATTTTCTTTATAGGGGTGAAAATCTGATGCGTTCTCACCCAGATTACGATGCTCATTTCTTGCTCTTAGAGCTGGGATTTAGAAGCATACAGTGGCTAAGAGCAATGGATTATGAAGGATTACTGAAGGGAGTCTACAAACAGCCACCACACCGAGCAAGTGGACACATTTATGTGTGTGTGTGTGTGTGTGTGTGTGTTATCTGTCCTGCATTATAGAATAATGTTAATATTCTCCTACACATTAGTCCTAATAGAAAACTTGGTAATCAGCAGAGAGTGAAAGAGGCAGACGGGCGCAATCCCACACGGACAACAGTGATGCAGGCAGAGCAAATACAGTGTAATGAGGGAAGGGCACTGTTTCCACTACAACCAAACAACTGGGAGCAGAATCAACACACTGTGTCGCTTACTGACTCCCTGCTTGATTACCACCTGCTTAATGAATACAGCTAATATTTGTGTTAATGCTTTCCAGAGCAATTTGTATCATTAATAGCAAATCATGATCTGCAAACTTCCACTTACCCTGGCTACGTTCACATAGTCGTCATCCGACAGAGTGTCCAGCATCTCCACTACGGAGGTTTTCATGAGCCTCAGAGTGAGTCCGCTGACACTTCCACTCCTGCAGAACAGACACAGTAGATGCTCAGCAGCACGAAGACAAGTCAAAACCCTTACAGACTCATATATGAACGTGTTTTACTGTTATGGAGTACAGGTTTAACAATTTTATCTTCCACATTCGGACATGCATTCAGTATTTCATGCATGTTGTGGACAGTAATGTGAATTGCTAGTGTGCTTAAATTAACGGGAGAAGATGAGCAAACAATCATCTTCCTGGAACTTTAGCCTTTCTTCAGACCAACAGGTGGCACTAGCGCCCTTTGAAGGAGACAAAAAGTACACTCCAGCCAGAGGGAAAAGTTAAAAGAGGGAGTGAGATACTCACACATCCACAATGATGACCATGTCCTTTGGAGATGATGCACCTTGGATATACCTGTACAAAAGACACAAAGAATGGGCTTTAATTTTCTCCCATAATCTCGGAAAATTGCACTAAAGAAAGAAGCCAAAGTCTCCGTGAGCTGAGCCATGATAATGTGGAGCAACCAAGGCTGAGCCCACTTAAGCTACAGAATACTGAAAAGGCTTATGTGCTTAGAAGAGTTAATAAGTTGTTATGTACTTCAGTGTTGGCTACAGCTACTGTCATCTGACTTCAACACAGATAGTTCTCTTTGCTGCATAACAATGCCTCCTCTAAATAATTACTGCATAAGCCAAAGTAATTACTAGTTCATGGTCTAAGTATATAATAACACATTTAGTACAATGGCCTGTAGAGTCTCCTAACCACACAGGACTTGTAATGAGTCTAAAAGGCGTGAAAAATAAGAACACATTTTACACTGTGTCAACAGAGGGTTGATTAAATTGTTAATCAGTGCCAACAGTCCAAAATTACTATTTTTACAAGAAGACAGTACCATTTTATTACTATACATATTTATGATAGTTATCTAGTTCCTTCTTTCTGTTTAATAATCCATACAGCCACCATAAGCTGTGCTGGAGACCTGTTGAAGTTGTTGGAATTTCTTCATTACATATGGAGTTTAAAGGCTTGAGTAATCGTTCTTATCACCTTAAAAACTCTCCAATACCATCTAACATGTTTTGCTGAATCAAACGTCACTTTGTTGCAGTGGAGTAATTTACCTTAGACAGGCTTAATGGATGATTAAGGGTAATAATTATTTCCACAAATATAGATACTCACAGTTTTAGGAGTTAAAATAGTGTTTTTTTTTTCAATTAATAGCAAGAAATGATCCATAAAAGACCTTTTAAAAATGATTATTTTTTGCAGTCACACTATGGTGACTCATAAAGTCCAATATCCTTTATATTTACTCACTCGAAATTGATTTCAACTTTTCAAGGAGCAGCCTGAGTGGTGTTGACCTGTGCTGTGGAGAGCCTGTGCTGAGCTAAGTGCTGTCAGTAAAATAAGAAAGCTGATGTTCTGTTCCTTTGATGACTCATCAGTTGGGCGTCAAGCACATTATTTACTCTGGCGGTCCCTTTGTTTGGGGGGGAGGCAAAAGCTGCCTCAGACTATTGTACTTCAACTGCAAAGCAACTCCTAAAATAGGGCTATTCTGGTTGTGCGTCTGCCGTGGCACAGCGTAGGCCCACAAGGCAGGAGTGGCGCTGAACTAGCTGGCCAGACAGACTTGTGTCCTGGAAGAGGCACACACATAACGTCTGTCCGATGGTGATAGAGGATGACATACAGGGGGAAATCAAAAATCCCCTCAGTCTCTTCCAGTAGCAATTAAATTCGCATTTACCACTGATACAAATGGAGTGGAGATTGATGGACATTATAGGCTTTTCTATGGTGCACGGGGAAAGGGGAGGAGGAGGGGTTTCAAATGTGAGTTTGACATTCTGAGGAGTGAGCAGGCAAGCAGTTAGCAGCCGTCTTAGGCGGAGGCAGAGTAATCATCAGGGGTCTCTTTCTGCTGATTATCAGCCATTCCGCTGAGTGTGGAGAGAAGCCAGCTGCCTGTGGGCCAGAGAGGCTCTTTTCTTATGCTCGGCCAAACTGATATGGAGGTAGAGCAACGGAGCCCCGGTAGGCTTCGCCGCTGCTCCCACAAGCCTCAGCGCTCCCACTCACTGGCAGGCGCCACTCCAACCTGCAGAGTGACCCCTGACCTGTGCTGAAGTGACATCTCTCAGCGCGCCGCCTGGGCCGCTCAAATCCGTTTTCCAGACACAACCTGGGCCCCACTCGGCTGAAAAACCCGCCCGAAACCCCCAGATGGAACAGGGACTCCGCACCAGCTCTGCCTCGCAAGGGGTCGATTAACTGAGCATGCCCAGAGTGAACATGGGCAAAATGTCTGTGTGTAAGAGAGGGCGAGGAGGAGGAGGAGGGAGAATCCAATTATTTTCAATAATAAAGAATGCCACATCAAAGGTAGAACTTCCACAGCTCTCCACAACTGTGTGGCGTATGAAATCAGGTCTGGAACCATGAGGCATATTGGCATGCATGACTTTTATCAATTTAATTACTGAAATCTTAATTTGAGGCATTGAGAGGGAGAGGAGGAGAGAGCTGAGACTCCACACAGTGGGGGCTGCTTTCTTTTGAGAGGACGGGGTTTGTGAAAGCGATCATCGATGCAGGACTGAAAGTCGGTCAGAATGTGGCTCACGTCTCCACTCCCTCAGGCTCATGGATGGAGACACCCCGTCTGGAGATTGAAGGAGGGTCATTTGGTGACGGCTGATGCCCACAGACCAACTGCAGGATTTCATTAACTTCTGTGGTCAGTCTATTTCTCATAGAGTAGAATAGTCCTTTAATGGGACTTGAAGTTATTTGGAGGGGGCTAAATGTTAATTATAAGGCAATGCAGACTTCTATTACTCAGTCATTATAGGTCATCTTCAGCTGCACCAATGTAAAATCTCACAATGGAGAACTGTGTGAGCTTTGGCCCTAAAATATGCTGAGAAAATATTACTTTCAAGCAGATCATTTCTCTCCAACTGTGAAGGAGGCAGCATTGATCAGCAGTAATGGGGTTTAAGAAGAATGTGCGAGCAGTGATGGAGTAAGGAAGAGTAACACATGAGCCAGGATAGCGTCACTCAACACTGGAGCTATAGTGCTGCCATGGCTGATCTTCCACACAGATTGTCTTGGTGTATCAGCACCACTCTCTTTCTCTCCCTTTCCATTGCCTGAAGTACAATTGAATTTTCTCTGTGCCTCTGAGCGGAGAACATCAGGATCAGAGGGAGTGGGGATGGAGTCAAGGATTTTCAGTCTCCAGGCTGATACGCCGCTCCACGGTTCTGACAGATAAAAATCATGAATTGAGGCCGGTATCAGTGTATAATTCTCCACATTTTGACTCATGGATCCAGATGTGTTGTTTCTGCATGGATTCCAGTCAGTAATTACCTCTCAGCTTCTGCCCACTGATGCCATTCTTTCCCTGTCATTACCCAGTCTCCTGCATGCCAAGGCCAGGTGACAAGCAGATGGGCCTGGCTGGTGCTGAACAGAGCCCCGTCGCCCATCCTGTCCCCCTGCGACAAAACCATCAACCAGCAGACACAACATCTCAGCCTATGGCCGCTCTGTCCGTTTACTGAAAGTTATGGTCAACATCTTAGCATCGACACTGACCCATCAAAACTAGTGACACTATTTTAATTCAGACGTCACTTTTTGTATTACATACGGCGATGTGTCAGCTCTACTTCAATCTGAAAAGCTCATTACAGAAGATAAACTCATGTGAAAGCTCTTCTTCCAAGTCCGATTCGAGATGTACAACTAGCCACAATTTAATGTCCATCACATCCAGGTATTTAAGTGACACATTACATCTTCTAAAATATGAAATAGCACACAGTAATGGCTACTGTCTGGTGGTAAACTAACCAATTCCAAACAAACAGGAACACAAGGAGCTGCTTAAAACATATTAAAAATACATCAAAATTGAGATCATAAAGTCCTCATAATTACTTATCCATCCATAAAATCTTTAAAAAAAACCAAAAAAAACCCAATATTATTATTCCTTTAATTATTGAATTTCTACTTATTTGTTTGTTTTTTTAAATTTCTGACATTATATAAACTTGAAATGCAACCTTCATTAAGGGACTTTGTACTTTGCTCTGATATTTTTTTTGATATCACTGCAGTTCCCAGTTCCGGCTTCTCAAATGTGAGGAATCACTGCTATATTTTATACTTTTGTAAAATTTATCAATTTTGGTTTTAGACTGATAGTCGGGCAAAATAATCAATATTCCGACACTGCGTCTGGGAACCTGTGATGAGCTTTTCGTCCTATTTTTTGATTATAGAATTAAAAAAAAATCCAAACTATAATTAATTTGGAAAATAATCATTAGGCAAAGCCCTTTAGCCTGACATGAGGTATTAGATAATTGCAAATAACATATAATTGCTGAGGTTTAAGTGGGCAATGTTTTTTTTTCCTTTCATTTTGTGATACATTATTTAGCAAACAATTTGAAGAGGGAGCCTATTCATGACTTGTACACCCATAAAAAATACCAGAAAGCCGTAACATACATCATGTATGTCATGATATAAACGTGTTCATACCATCACAAATACGTGTGCGACAATATGTAAAATCAAGATAAAGCCTGATGTGTGTGTGTGCAGCAGACATGTGCTCTTTACACTGAGTGAGGGGAGATTAAAACAGCAGCAACATTCGCGGCTGCCCCACCCTTGCAACCCACCGCTGACACCCCCCCCGCATGAATCTAAAAGAAATGCATTATACAAGCAATGAACACAATGACATATTCTGCGTTGTGGTGATTGTGCTTCGCTCCTTTTTGTAGCAGTCTGGTAAAGGAGTCTCATTGGAATTCATGAAATAGTTTTTTTTTTTCTTTTCCATGGCACAGCGCTGCAAAATCAATACATTAACTGTGCCGGGGGGCTAACTCTCTCAGGAGATTGTGTTTATGCACCCTGACCCATTCGACAAAGTGTTGTGCATTACATTTAAATTGGAGGAATTATCTCCTACATACATTTCAGAAACATGCAATAGATACATGTAACATGATACATGGAGTGGCTCGGACTCCCAGGAAGAGGAGATACTGTATCTCTGTGGCTAAATCAGAGATAAATAAATAAATGCATTTTATTGTGTTACAGTAAGTATGCAAAAAAAGCTTACTGTATTAGTGTGTTTTGGCAGTCGTCCACAAGTGTGCGGATGCTTCACTATATTCTGGAGTGAACTGGGCTTATTGGCTGCTTTGTACAATGCTTTAATGTACAAAATGAGTGGGATGTATAGACGGTACCTTCTGCATTGTGTGCAATCATTGACACGACAATGTGTGATTCCCCCCCCAGTGAGAGCTTTGATGTACGGGCATCATGTACAGTAGATGTAAAGAGGGCACCCATGGAATAATGGGAGAACTGTACATAACACGGAGAGAGTGCTAGTGTTCGTTTGTGTGCCTGCTCCCATATGTGCGTGGATTTGTATTGTGCTGATGGGCTTATTATTTTATGGACTGCTGCTCTCTTAGTGCTCCTGTGGATGTGGCAGGCGAATAAAGATTGAATTAAGATAAAAATATAGGCGGACGGTGCCCAGAGAGCCTGCAGGAGAAAGAGATGTTGTCTGCCGTTTATTTATTCCACTTTCTGTTGATTATTGGAAGTGCTGGTACCAAGATTTCCATATTTTCGGTCATGCCTAAGAACACACAAGATTTTTTTTTGCTCAAATTTTCCACTCCTCTTCTCTCTGGATAAAAATATTGAATTAGTCATGCATATTACGCTACATCACTATCGGTTAGTAGTAGACAAATGTGACTGTGAGTCTGTTGCTTTTAGAGATGGAACAAAAAGTGTTCTGCTGCACCTTTACATTTGGGCTCAAACTGAAATGTCTTTTTTTTTATTGGGACTCTCCTGGTAAAATGGCTAAAGCCTCGCAGCGCCTTCGGTAACAACAATAACACTGGCCTTTCTTTTGACTCAGACTCCAACTGAAGTGAGGTGCAGAGGATGAAAGGAGGAGGCGAAGCTCAGGGCTCCAGATATTGGGAATGGTGTTTTGGGGAGCCTCAGCTTCAAGGATTGACCAGCAGTCATAATATTTATAAAGAGGTTAGATTGACTTTTTGAAGAAATCAATATGTGATATAGCCTACATGCTGTTGTGAACCTGGGAGGTAATGGGATCTTTGCAACGCTTGGCTAACAGGACTCCATGCCTGTCTCTGGTTATTTCTCTCTTCACCCTTTTACTTTTTCCCTCTCCTTTGCCTCACTTCACCCTCTGCTTCGCTTCCCTTGATAACACGAACAGACATTATAATGGACAAATGTTAATAATTAATGTCAGAGCAATTGGAGACAATTAAGTGTGTTGACTGGACCATTAATTTTCCCAGGGCTGTTGGTAGGAGAGCAGAAGGGGAGAAAGCCCATCTGTAGAGGCAGGCAGACCTCTGATTTTTTTTTTTTTTTTTTTGCTCAGAGGACCACCTGGACCGCTCTGGCCAGGTCACCACTATCGATCGGCCCCAGTAAAACTACAGGTCTATTATTCAACAAACTGGCCAGGAACTCTGGCTGCTACATCCAGTCTGTGTACAATTTACACCTTAGACTGTGGGACTCTTCTTAGTGCAGCGCAAATGTTACTGAAGTATGTTCCTGCGATTAGATCTGTGTATTCCACTTGCTTTACTGGTATTTGTGAAGCTGTAGTATCTATCTGGCATATCAGCTCATACGATCTGATGTATCTGTGAGTTTGTGAGAGGAATAGATCTGTTAGGTATGTGGCAGGATTTGGTAGATAGTGTGTGTTTGTCTGTTTTACACTATTTACGGTACGCATGTAAAGTCATTTTTCATAAAAAAAGAAAAATTGTAATAAGATTTGAATTTCTCTCATTTTCTTACACCATGAGGCGTGAGTTTTTGGTACTGATGACAGTGTTGTTGCAATTAATTTGATCAGTGCAATGTCTGTGTTTTGTCTTATTTGTGACTGCAAAAGAAAGTAATTAGTTATACTTTGTATAACATGGGATGAGCACAAAACTACACGTGTCGAGCTGATTATAAGTCATCAGGAGTTGACATAACATGAAAGGAAAGTTTAGTGGGTATTATTGCCGCCACTGCCAATTTCAGATAGATAGATTGCTTATTATATTTGCTATTATGTGATTTATTGTAATTTGCTACTATGAACTAAGTTTTAGCATTCACCATGGCTCAAGTGGTAGAGTGGGTTGTCCACTAATCGCAAGGTTGACACTGAACCCCAAGTTGTTTCTAATGTCAAGCAAGCGCCCTCCAGCTTTGCCACCACTGGTGTGTGAATGGGTGAATGAGATAGACATTGTGGGGCATACACCAATCAGGCATAACATTATGAGCACCTGCCTAATATTATGTTGGTCCCCCTTATGTGGTCAAAAATGCTCTGAACCATTGGGCATGGACAAGAGGACCTCTCAGGGTGTCCTATTGGGTCAGGCACCAGGACGTTGGCAGTGGATCCTTTGGGTACTTGTGCAGTGGGGCCTCTGTCAATCAAACTTGTTCCACTGCATCCTGTCGATGCTTGATCAGAATGGGGTCTAGGAAGTTTGGAGGTCAAATCAACATCTTGGGCCATTGTCATGTTCCTCAAGATGTTCCTGATTGTTTGATGTTTTTGCCATGTGGTGGGGTGCATTTTCCTGCGGGGTAGGCCAGTGACATTTGGGATTGCCATTTGCACGAGGGAGTGTGATTGTAAGGAACTGAAAGATGCTTAGAATACGCAGGATCATAGAAATAGCTGTCTTATTCACCATAAGCTTCATCCCACAAAAAAACAACAAACCTGGTACTTACCCGTACAGTGGAAAAAGAAAAACCATGGCATCACTTTTCAGGCCCACACCAATGTTGATCAACCTCTTGCTTTTCTAAACTTTTTCTTTGGACGCTATGATTAAACTGACTTTTTTTACCATCCTGTTCCTGCCACCGATAACAGATATTCTGTATTATTTTCATTAGAGAATTTGATTTATTGATTGCTGTCAGGATGTAAAGAGACTTTTAACAAATATAACAAAAAATGTTTCTGCAATACTTTGTATAGTCCAACTTTTAAAACCTTATAGACCTAATGGAACCTGCAGAGTTTGGTAATTATTCTTTATGAGTCAC
>OMNN01031107.1:5117-22664 GCA_900302755.1 Chromis chromis | reverse complement strand
TTTTTTTTTTTTTTTTAAAACACCAAAATTAAAAAAAAAAAATAATCCAGAGAAGGAAACTGAAAAAAAAAAAAAAAAAAAGAAAGAATCATCAGATTTTCATTTTTGCAACAGCCTTTGAATTAATCATGTGTGCCGTATGGTTCGCACAGGAAAATTAACCAAATATCAGCTTAAAATAATTATATTTAATTACTTTTTTTTCATTTCTCGTTTAAAAACTTGCCAAACATAAACAGCTTACACTAAACAGATGTAAATATATAAAAAAACAAAAACTTTCTCAGGGCTAAAATTCAGGGACTATTTGGCTGAACTGCAGGCTGTGTTTATACAGCAAAGATAAAAAAACAATATTGAAACAGTTTAACCCTTTAAGACCTGAGCTTCAAAATGTCCGCTTGGTCTTTTTTTCGTATTTTGAGGGTCAGAAAATGTCCTTTGAGTGCTTGAGCCCATTTTTTCAGAAGAAACTTTCAATATCTGGCAGTTATTTACAATTTACTGCCTGTTATAAGAGTGTTATGATGGTTTAAACTGAAAAATTAGATTTTAGTGTTTTAGTGGGAAAAAACTATGAAATTGAGAATAATTTTTTTGCGGCTTTAAAAAAAAAAAATCATACAGGGCAGTTCTCCGCTCTCTGGGAACAAAGGGGGCTGCTTCTAGAGCTTTCTGGGGGAGCACGAAATTACCGTAATAACGCCATATTGGCTGCAAAGCGCAACGCCTCAGCTTTCAGAAACCGATGGAATTTTTCCGATAGCACAAACGGTGACATAATTACGGTATTCCAAAGTGCGCTTGCCCAAACGACTTAAAGGGTTAAAAAGGTAAGTAGTAAAATACTAAAATACTACAGTGAGCATTTTGTGTGTGCAGAAACACACCCATGAATGCTATGGGATCAGAGGGTTAAAAAAAGAAAAGTTGTTGCATTTCCAAAACTAAGCGGTGAACCAATAACATACCAGAATCTGAGTGTTGCCATTAACAAAGTCCTCCAAGGCTTGCATCACTTGTTCTCTGTGCTTTGTCTTCTTAAAGTTGGTGTTGCAAGTTCCATCAGCTTTCTGTTGCAAAAGAAAACACAAGATAATGCACATCTTGTTCTTCTCTTTATAACAGTATTTTGATCTGCATGAGGACAACAATCCATTTCAGAAAATACTTTAAAGCTCCCTGTATCAGTCCAACTGCAGATCCTGCTGTTACATGTAACTATCAGCACTAGCACAGCCTCTAATACTGTGTTTTGCTGCGGAAGCCGGTGTAAACAAGAAATGTAAAATCAATTTCGCCATCAGGGCTTGGCTGCTAGTACTTGTTCAACCTGAAAATGAGGCCACAGCAGACTGCCTTAAATGCATACAGCGTGTCATCAGATATTTTCATTCGTGTCTGAGAAACATGCAAATCTACTATTGGTACACCCTGATAACCAGTCCTGGATTTATTTTTGAAAGAACAAACAGTCCTCTTCATGGCTGGGCGTCCAGCTGAAAACCTTTAACCGACTGTTTGACATTTCCACTCCGGTGCGTGTGGTCTGTCTTGTAAATACACTGATAATTATTTACTTCTACTGATGGGTTTACTCTACACGCAGCATCCTAAGAACTGCAGCCAGAAACGTTATTAGCACTGAATGTCCGGGACAAGTTCTGACCTTAATGCCTTCGATGCGGAAGCCCAGGGTGGCGGTGGAGCTGAGCGTCTCCCTCCACTGCATGTATCGTGGCTTGAGGACACCCTGCTGGGCTCGCTCCTGCTCTGTAGGCGCCCCGGGGTCCACAGCGACCATCTTTTCATACATGTCTTTCCGCAAACGTGGACGCTCTCTGGCTTTTATCAGCTCCTCCTCCAAGTATGTCCTGAAAAGTAAAGGCTTAATATTTAAAAATATATAAAAATACAGTCTCTGTAATGTATCCTAATATTTTATTTTATTTCCAAAATTTTATTTGTTGAGGTCATGTCATTGTTTCAGTGTTTAGTGGTCAGAAAACTGGTGATAGTAACCCGTGTTCAGGATTGAATGTGTATGAATGCTAATTTTAAAGGCTCACTGAATCTTCCAAAGCCATTAGCCTCACCTGCTGCCCATCTTACAGTCCATGATGGAGGGTGAGTCAAAGTCAGCCAGCAGGTCATCCATCAGGTTATAGTCCTGCTCGTCTCTCTGCACTACACCGTAATATCCAGGCACATAAGGACACAGAATGTCCTTCATCAGCTTCTGTAGGCACTGCTGCTCACACTCACAGTATCGCTTCAACAAGCGCCCGTACTCCCCTGCCTGGAAGTTGCCTAGAAAGGACAGAATGAGGATTACAGGACCAGTCGGACATTTTGAGAAGTGTGCTTATTTGCTTTTGCTGTGAGTCAGAGGAGAGGGTTGACACCTCCCCCGTATCACTACACTAAAAATAAAGCTGAAAACAGTTAGCTTAGAAATCACAACTTGTCATTACATTTTGGTGTGTGTATAGATTAAACAAGTGAGCTACAAGAGAGCTTCAGAAGTGCTGCTACCTTTGGACAGAGCCAGACTCACTGTTTACCCCTGCTTCCAGTCTTTATGCTAAGCTAAGCTGACTGCAGCCTTATGTTTAACAGACAGATACAACTTCTCTTCCATCTCTTGGCAAGAACCTTAATACGTGTATTTTCTGAAAAACTATTTCTTTAAAGAATGATGTGATGGTAAGCACAGACATGTAGGGTGCATATTTATGCATACCTGCATGGCCAGCGAGCTGCACCCATGGGTAACGCTTCTTGAAGGACACGACAAAGGGGGACCAGTGAACCATGGTCTTCAACTTCTGCCAAGACTTATTCTGAAAGAAGAAAAAACAACTAAAATTTTCATCCTCTTGCGGTTGGTCACACCAGTGACAAAGCTGAAGCTCTGACTAATCGGCGTAACAGTTTTCTTTTTGGTGAAACAAAGCACTGAGTCAGATGCAGGCCAATAGAATGATTATCCATTAAAAGGAAAACACACCCTTCCGAGTGCGCACACACACACACACACACACATATATCAGTAGACATTGGCCAGACCCTCCCCTTTAGTCAAGGCCAGGTGCAAAACGTACATGACAAAGCCCATTCATAAAACATTTACCAAAGCCACCACTGTGGTGTCGTAAAACAGAACCTTACTGTCCAAAAGTGTGTGTCCGTGTGTGTGTAATGGTTATCAGTGTTGGGAAACACCAGAGCAGGGACAGTGTGCAACAGGGGCTTTGACGCAAGCAGCTTGAGAAGAACCTGACGTTGATTGATTAGAATGTGTGTGTGGGAAATCACAACAAATGGACAGGCCGTTTTGCATGGGAATGTGTGTGGGCATGTGTGTTACATTACAGCACTGAAAGGCGAACATCATCATTTCATATTTCTCTGAGCTCCTTCTGAATTTGCAGCTGAATTATTCCTCAAATGCTTTTGCGTACCTTTTTGCAATTAAATGTTAAACACAGGAACAATCGTGATTCTAAAAAAAGGGAAAGAAAAAGTGGGAGCGTGAGGCAAAGCAGGTAAATGTGAGCAATAAAATGCAGGGACAAGAGGCTATAATCATAAAATTAATCTTTTTATAACTGAACTACTTCTGTAAACGGTTGTTCTGCTCACTGCTCGGCCTATCTCTGCTCTGCATTCTTTCCCCAGCTGCTCTGTTGAAACTCTGTCACAATGAAACAGTCCTAATGCAAGAATATACACAGAGAGGGGAAACTGTGAGTCCGTGTTTACCTTAGGAGAAGGAAAAAAGGCTTCATTTGAGTTTAAGCCGTGCTGTTTCGTAACTGGAAAAGACCTTGGAAAACAATGCTTTTAATCCACTTCTTATGATAAGTGTCACAGTTGAAGATTAACAGAGTTTTTGAATGTTAAATTATAACCGTAAAGATGTAATTTGTTTACTCAGTCTAGAGAAAAATCTTGATTTAAATAAAGTTATAAGGGCTTTAAACATTTCTTTGTTACTTTATTTTACATGTGCCCACAAATATTTGCATACGCCCAACAATAATAAGGTAAAAATAAACCTATATATTATTATGAATAATTAGTCTTATTAAGAGATAAGTTGCACACTCATCATTTAACATAAAGGAGGTTTGATGTATTTAAATATTAAAGACCACTAGAAAACTGTAATATTTAAAGATAGTCTATTAGGTTCATCTACATCACTAACTGTTTACATGTTCAATCATCTCAGGTGAATAATTACATTAAATAATTAGTCTCGCTGCTCTCTGTTGTCTCCATATGCAGACAAACTATGTCCAGCTGCTTTCTGCTTCATTAGACAGCTGGTCAGCGTCAGGATTTTCAGTGAAAGGCAGAAAGTAATGAGAGTGAATACTCGACGGCTTTGAAGTGAGCCTTCAATCGCATCAACAGATTAACTCCGACATAACCTCCTCCACCTCAGGGCCAAGAACAGTGACGAAACAGCAACGGCATTTCACCGAATGTGCAAAGCTGAAGATTTGCAACATGAGAAAAATTCCTCCTACTCGTTTTGACATGCTTTACCTTTGCTTCGAAGCAGATGTCGTACGTCTGACCCAGGGAGAGAAACATATCTGGGAGTTGCCAGTGGCAATAACTTAATTAGGCTACTGCCACATTTTGGGATCTTTGTGACTCAGCACTGCTCACAACTCACTTTTGTGAAACAGACCTTAGAGCGAATGCAGTTAGTTATCTATAGCGTTGTTTTTCCCCCTCATTTTTCCCCCTTCAATGACCAATACTGGGTTGATGAGGGTTAAACTTTAATGTGCCTCTCCTCATGGATAATCTCTTTTCAAATCTACCTTCTGCAGCGTCTTTCCTTCATTCACGCCTCCACTGTCTCTCTGGATTTAGATGAGCTTGTTATTTTGGTCAGGATTTCTTCAAAAGCAAACTGCGCAGATCAGTTTCACCTTAACATTCTCTAGAGAAACTGAAAATAAATTCTGAAGAAAATTTCGTAAAATCCCCAAACTTCCCAGCATGTATCCTCTTTTCCCTGCCCACAGCAAAACAGCCACATTCAAACTGAGTAGAAAAAAAAAATCATGATATAAACTTTAACCCACAACAAAACGCAGAAAGCAACATCCACCTTCAGACACTCCACGGTGAGTGAAACTGTCACCGGCGACTAGCCTTCAAAATGCTGCTTTAACAGATAATTATGAACCTGTTGTGCAAGATTCACAGAGTAACAACACTATATGAAGAAAATATGAGGATTCCTGTGATGTTCTGAATAGAAAGGGCAAAACACAAACCTCTACTGAGGGTGTGTTTACTCTAGGTCCATCAGTTCTTTTAAAATAACAGGGTCATGCTAGACATTTAAGATGTAATGAAGCTGAATGTCTGTGCACTGGGTGTTTGATTATAAGCAAATATGACCCACTGTAGTGCACTGAAATCAGCTTCATATTAAGTAAGACCATGTTATTATATTAACCCTTTAAGTCCTAGTGTGTCATCGGCGACACATGGGCTAGCGCACTTTGGAGTACCGTAAATATGTGACCGTTTGTGCTATCGGGAAAACAATCCACCGGTTTCTGAAAGCTGAGGCGTTGCGCTTTGCAGCCAATATGGTGTCATTACGGTAATTTCATTCATGCCCCCCCAGGAATCCGCTGGATGAAATTATTGTAAAATTACCGTAATGACACTATATTGGCTGTAAAGCGCAACGACATTGTCATTGCGGTAATTTCATTCGTGCCCCCCCAGGAATCCGCTGGATGAAATTACCATAAAATTACGGTAATGACACTATATTGGCTGTAAAGCGTGACAACACTGTCATTACGGTCATTACGGTAATTTCATTCGTGCCCCCCCAGGAATCCGCCGGATGAAATTGCCGTAAAATTACCGTAACTTTTATAATAGGAAGTAAATAACTACCAGATATTGAAAGTTTCTTCTGAAAAAATGGGCACCAGCACTCACAGGACATTTTCTTACCTTTTTGTAATCAAAATAAGAAAAAAAAAGACCAGGCGGACATTTTGAGGCTCAGGTCTTAAAGGGTTAACAATGTTATGTGTCTTGCCTGCACACTGTACACAGAACAAGAAGCCTCTACCTGAGGACCAAACCCCTTACATCTTATTTTATTAAAGCTATTATTAACATCATCTGTCCTCATCCGAAGAAGACCTCAGTGACAGATAAAAGTCACGAGGGGGGTGACAGGAGAGGAAGGTGAAGCAGACACCCAAACCTCCGGCCTCTCCTCTTTCACCTCCCTCATCCACATCAGGCTCCCTAATTGCTCCATGCTGACAGCTTAATGTGCTGCCTCTGTGGGGTCGAGTGTACCTCTTTAATATTTACCAGCGCTGCCAAAAACTAATCCTGCTAATATTTTGCTGTAAATGAAGGGTGCTTTGAGATATGTTGACAACTGCAACAAATAACGTATAAAAAGCCGTGTTGTTTTGTTTTAAATAGAAGTACTGCAATCTCCTCCTGCATCTCCATCCCACACTGAGGTCATGTTTCACCCCACACAGTCGAACCTTCGCCATCTCCGCTTTCTCTCTTATATAACACACGTATATATAACACGGAGCGTCGTTTCGTTATTGTTTTCTAAGCCTCCTTCTCATTCCCCAAAGCTTTGTCCACATATTCTTGGTTATATTTTCCTGCCTTGTGTTATTTTCACTTCTGCCTACTTTAACTCAAATGGAAACTGTCTTTGTTCTCATTTTATTCTCATCCTCCCTGATATTTCGGTCCCTCCTCTCCTGATTTGGGGTTGGAATCCCGGGAATGTCCCCAGTACCCGTCATGAAGCAACAAACACTTCCTTGCCAGGGTCCGTGTGTGGTTCACATGACAGCAACAATAGTCATACTGGGAAGAAGTCACATGAACTACAAGAATGTTCCATTACTGTCTCCCCCTTTAGAAAACTGTCCATCAGTGTTTCCTAAAAGCTAAGATGAGGTCTTAAAACGTCTTGTTTTTTCCACAACCCAAAGATATTGAGTCTACTGTCATAAAGGAGTAAAGAAACCAGAAAATGATCACAGCTGAGAAGATGGAATCCTAAAAAACCCACTCAAACCAATAAATCAATTATCAAAATAGCTGGCGGTTAATTAGTAGCTTCTATTAAACGATTAATTGTGGCAGCTCTACCTACAATAAACCCCTCATGAGGGCTGTAATATCGTAATGCTTGAGGGAGGTGTTGTTTCAGAGGGTTTAATCTGTGGAGATATTAATTTGGAAGTGCTTCTAGTATTAAATCCGCCTTAGCAGAGCATTAGTTTTAGCTACAACAGCTTTATTTAATAACATGGCAACTGAGGGTACTTGCCACGACAACACTGAATTCTGGGAAATTAACTGATTGCATAAAGTATTACAGCGTGAAGCTTGATGATCCTGCTGGTTGGCTGGCTTACTGGCTTCTTAACCCACATAGAGAGTTCAACTGCAGACTGTGACATACCGTAACAGCAACAAAGATGCAGAGCTATCATTTGAATACCCAAATATTCCATATAATCAACCATCACATCATCTTTCTGAAGAAGCATGACCTCAGCAAACGCGTTTGACAGTCTGGGGCAGATGGGCTGGATTTAAGCCTGTATCGCTGCTCTCTAGTTAAATTCGTCATGATACTCGTCTTACCTGGCAGACAGAGCAATAGTGGAGGAGGATGCAGGCGCTGACACAGGCGCACACTGCTCCGGAGACGAAGTGAGAACGCAGCCAGGACAAAATGCTCTGCACCATCAGCACAGGGTCTCCCCAGTCGAGCACTGCCAGGGATGTATGCCTCCCTGCTGGCCTGAGGTCCTTCACAGTCATCCACTAGCTACCGCTCTGTCTCACTCCGGTTATTTAGCTTCCGTCTGTAAACCCTTGCTGTACACTGAGGCTTGTGTTGCCTAGTAAATAATCTGTAATAAGCTCTCACACTGATTCCCTCTCCTTCTCCACAACCTCATTTTGTCACCCCAGTTTCTCCTCTTTCGTCATTTTGCCGCTCCTCCCTTCCTTTCTTTGTACTTTCTCAGTACTTAATATCTTTGTTGCTGCCATCAAGCATATCCACATACCGACCTACAGCAGCCTCTTTCTCTCCACAACCTGCCTGCTTGAACAAGTCCCCTTTTCTGTTACTTCCTCCCTTAAATCATTCACCCGGTCCCCTTGAAGGTACAAACCTCCACATAGTAAGCCGTCTTCTCCGTCTCTCACTATAACCTTTGTTCTTCTCCTCTCTGTCTGTCTCTCTCTCTGTCGTCCCCTAATCCCCACAGGGCCTATCCTGAGCCTCATGCTGAGCCAATCTCCTGCCAGACTCATGACCGACATGGCAGCATGGGGGTAGGGACAACAGGCTTTTCCATACCCTCCCAGCGCTCTCCTTTTGTCTGCATGACAAGTTCTTCACTCCTATGTAACCTACAGAGGTGTGTGTCTGTGTGCAAAGACAAGGCAGAACCTGTCAGACCACTATCATCAGCTACAGGAGTGACAACATGTGCATACGCCGAGCGTGTTTTCAGGTACTGTTAGAGCTCTTTTCTCAAAACTAGTTCATATAAACCACATCCCTTTCCCTTAACTTTAGTCTTTAGTGTTGTAGCAGCTCAGCTGTGGTGGGCCACTAAACACAAAGAAGATGGCAGAGCTTTAAGACAACACTGAGAAGCTTTCCTGTATATTATACTAGCATTTGCTTTCCCTGAGCTCGTCTGTACTTTTTTATATTTTTGATTATTTTGATCTAATGCAAGTTTCATGTGCTGAAATCACAGAAACGTTTATTTTAAGAGTTTAAGAAAGTAGTTATTTGGTAGCTCAGTCATCTGCAGTGTGAGGATTTGCTGCTTCTCTCTCTTTTATATCAGTATGAATTCAATATTTCGAGGTTGTCGAAATTGAATGCGTTACCTTGAGCTCTAAAACGTGTTATGATGATGTTCTCTATTTTCCGCTCCTATTTATGGATGAAACTATTAACTGAAAATAATAAAAAAATATTTACTGTCGGTCTTAATTTATATGCCAATATGACAAAACCTTGAATTTATCCATAAAGGATCACTTCACTGGACATCAACAAGATAATGTCATCAGCGGGGGAACGTAGCTCTTGCATTTATTCAAGTACTGTACTTCAGCACAAATGAGATATACGGTACTTTTAAAACAGCAATTAACATGTTAAATAAATACAGTAGAGTTTTACATGCAAAGCACATGATGAGCTTCTAGAATATGTTGCATGTTACAGATTAAACCATCCAACCGCACATTCGATGGTTAGCTCCACTCAGCCGATTACAAATGTAAATTGTCGTTGCATTCCTGCTAATGCTACTACTTTTACTTAACAATGATTAAAAGACGGGCTGCACGGTGGCTCAGTTGTTAGCACTGTCGCCTCACAGCTAGAAGATCCCCGGTTCGCATCCCGGTCAGGACGCCTGGGATCTTTCTGTGGAGTTTGCATGTTCTCCTGTGCAGTGTGGGTTTTCACCAGGTTCTCCGGCTTCCTCCCACAGTCCAAAAACATGCTGAGGTTAACTGATGATTCTAAATTGTCCGTAGGTGTGAATGAGAGTGTGCTTGGTTGTTTGTCTCTACGTGTAGCCCTGTGATAGACTGGCGACCTGTCCAGGGTGTCCCCTGCTTTCGCCCGAGTCGGCTGGGATAGACTCCAGCCCCCCCGCGACCCTACAGAGGACTAAGCGGTGTATAGACAATGGATGGATGGATGATTAAAAGACTTGCTTCTTTGTAATTGAGTATTTTTACATGTGGCATAGCTACTCTACCGAAAGTAAAGGATCTGATTACTTCCTTTATCATAGCATGTCATTTCAGTGTAGGTGTTGCGTTGTGTAATTTTGTATATTAAAATACAAATTTCTAAATATATAAACGCATTTTGTACGATTTTTCTTTTTCTTTACCTTTTTTGCTATTGTTGTGTAGATTTGTGATGATTTTGAACTTAATCCTGTATAAGCTAGGTTGTATTTGTTCTCATATAGGTTACTTATATATTGTATTTTCAAAGGATTGTGATCTTGTACGTTTTGTTTGTTTAAAAGCCCAACTAGGGACAGGAGTTGAGAAGTAGCTGTAGCTAAAACTCTATATGCAATACATCAGATTCATGCCTTGTACTGAATCTAAGTTAATTGCATTGTCCCTATTAAATAAATAAATTACAAATGTATATATAGAAATTCAGCTCAAACAAACACATCCAAATTTCTTTTTTATTATTTCTATCTCTGCCACATGGACTTTTTTGGTACCATGGATTTTGTGTATAAGTGTTGTGGGAGTGACGCGTGGGACCGAGGACAAGTCTGCAGTTGTGGCTCATGAGTGAATAAGCATGCATAAATACGAATAATCATCACGTGTAGGCTACGTGTTCGAAGTTTCAGAGCATGTTTTTGTCTGTCTGCGCTCTATCTTTTGCCAGCTTAGCATAATTTTCCTCTTGTGTTTCTTTCTGTTCCACTCACGGTGTCTCAAGGGAAAATATTAAGCTTTAGTTCAAGGCCGGGGGAAGAAACAGTGTCTCATAAGGGAGAGGAGTAATCAGAGAAAAGTATGAAATAATATGAGCATTGTTGAGCCCATCTAATAGCATTCAAATGTCAGGGACGGCGCAGAGATACCGTTGGTGAGAGAGAGAGAACAAGACAAGGAGAAAAAAAAAGTACCATATATGGCAAAGACGTCGCGTAGCAACCGGCTCAGCCTTCAGCCCAACTTTCCATGACACACACTGAACTCTGAATACTGCATCGCTGCGAGTGTGAGCGCATGCATGTGTGAGCAAGTATCTGCTCACGTCACCGAACATGTAAATGTAAGGTCTGGCAGAGAGCTGAGAGCGTGGCCATTTAAATGCAACAACAACAAACCCTCGTTCTGATAATTACAACCGAGACTTTTTACTCAAAAAAAGTCCCCATTAAAAGTAGCTCTTATCAAACCACAGGCCAGCGTCATCATGTTTGTTACAGCAACTCAAGTGCAACTCCTCAGGTTGCTCATTTCCTGGCTGTTATTATAATAAGCCAGGAAATTACACTGTCCACTGCCCTGCTCATTCAAGAGGTCATTACTCTAACAAGTAATGAATCAATGCATTTGTCATGTGTAGAAATGTGTATTTTCCCCACACGGTGTTCCCATAATTTAACTCACAGGGACAGAAAAACACAAAAGTGAGTAATAAATACCATCACAGGAGTTGGGTCCTTCTTCTTTTTTAAACCAGCTGTGTTTAAAAATCCCCCCACCATTCAACATTACGACATTAGCTAATAAAAATGAAATATTATGCGAGTGCAGAAAAGACAACAACCTCAAAAACACATCAGGGGGAGTATTAAAAGCTGTGAATATGAAACTATTAGACAACTATTTCATAAATGATTGTTTCATTGACTGCTGCTTCTATAATGTGAGGATTTGCTGTTTTTCCTCCGTTTTAAAACAATGTAAACTATCATCAGTTTGCATTTTAAACAGCTGTATGTTGTACAACTGCTGTATGTACAACATTTAGGACATTAGGCTCTTGGAAACTATACAGGTTGTTATTTTTACACTATCTTCTGACATTTTACAACTAAAACACAACTAGCAGATTAATCGATCTAAACATTAAGCTGTGGGTACGCAAAAAACAATACTTTAAATAGCTAATCTGAATCTTTAGGATGTAAGATAAGACAACGATAAGCAGGACAGAATCTTTGTCGATCAAAAATCATCATTATACTCCATTTCTCCAGTTTTCTTTTATTTTGTAAGATCACAAACGCCAATTGATTTATGTGCTATGCTTCTCAGTTTTGTTTTTTTGTTTTGTGGATATCAGTTGTGTACATACAGCACTATATCATGAAGAAAGAGGGGTAGGACTTCTTATAAGTTCCTTGAACTTCCACCTACTCCTTTTGAGTGGCAACTTTGTATTCTTCTCCTTTCTGTAATCTTTGTTTTATTGATATGCTTCTCAAATGAATAAATAAGTAAGTAATCTAGTTGGGGACAGTAGATAGTGCAGCAGATCAGTGAAACTATCTTTCAAAATGTGATACAAGCATCAAACTTGGCACAAATACTCCTTAGGGGTTATGTTTTTGAAAAAATACACTGGCCACCTGAAATTCAAGATTTCATTTTCTGCGTATAAATTGTCTATTTTACCAAAGATTCTCGCTACAGTAACCGATTTAGTTGATCTTGGTGTTAAAAAGTAGGTTCTCAAGTATGAGGAATCCAAAAATACAACTCTAAGATCTCTTTGGAACCCTTTCTACCATTTCTAGCCCAAAACAGTGAAAAATGAACAGGGAACACGGCATCTGCAATGATATGAAAACACATTTTATTAAGAGTGATACATGTACATCTACAACACGTATTTCTATTTAACCCTAAGACCTACTGCACTACTACAGCATTATGTAGGTAAACCACAGTTCTGTAATTTTGATCCAAAGTCCCAAATAAGGTAAAAAATAAGCTTCTTAGTGATTCAGAAGTCCAAAAACCGGCGACCCACCGGTTACAAGTTCACTTCACAATCCACTAGGCCACCACTGCCCCTCATATGTATATTTATTGCGAAAAGTAATATTTTGGTATTGATTATGGTGGCCATCTTGAAAAAAAAGGCAGTTATCTTGAATTTCAGGTGGCCAGCGTATCTTTTCAAAAAAGGTAACCCCCGAGTTTTTGTGCCAAGTTTGGTGCTTGTATCACATTTTGAAAGATTCACCTGAAAACAATCATTGATCTGCTGCACTATGATGATTTGATTTGTGTCAATGAATGTTTACCTATTATCTATGTTTCATATCTGTTATCTGTGTTAATCAATGTCCTGTCTACACTAATTAAGCTAACAAGATATCAGGATGTTGAGGTTTATGTGCGTGATAAATACGCAGGCAGTTTCGGTTCTGTTTTTTGTCGATCTTTATCATATTTTGGAAACTGAGATAAAATCTAACATTAAAAAAAGAACACAATAACAGTCCACATCACTGACTTCATTTTAATGTTGGTGTAGACATGAGCTCTCACTCTGATACACATGTGTATGCATGTTTATCAGTGTCACATCAATAAACCAGTTATTAGACATTGATCAGAGCCCGTCTCTAACTCAAAGGGATTGTAAGGACACCAGTGTTTAGTGCAGCCATCAGAGAAAGTGTGGTTGGCACAAGCTAACAACATGGACATGTGTTAAAGTAAGGCTGCAGGTGCTCCAATCTGCTACCATGAAGTCAGACTGAAATCCATTTTTTTTCATGTTTTCTGTGTTTTCTCTTCCTCTGGGGAAAAAAAGAAGAAACTTCCCGACGTGGGTGGACAGTCCACTGTGGACAAATAACTACTGGGCCTAGATTACTATTAAATATATAAGCACAACCTCTGCCAGGTTTCTAGTGTCTGTGTTGGAGCAGTATGAAAAGCAGAGTGACAGCTGAATATCTTTCAACAGGAATGCTTGGTGACGTGGCCCGCACAGAAAACCTGGACAGTCAGGATTCACGTGCTTCTGAGAACAGAAGCGGAGACACTGGAAGACCGTCCCCAGTGGAGACATCCTGTTTTTAAAACATTCCTGGCATGTCTAGTCAACAGCACATCAAAGCTTCCTGACACTGGGGAGAAACATCACAACTTCCTACTTGGAAACTCTAAACTATATTCATGTCTGGAGGAGAGGAAAACCTGAAGCCTCTAGAGCTTCGAACTAACTCACGCTGATACCATCGTTAGAGTCTATTTACAGTGTGAAGTGGCAGCTGCGATCAGATGACAAATAATTCAAAAATGCGTTCAGACAGTGTTTAAATGGCCACAAAGCTGAGCTCATCGAAGCCATGTGATCATGAGGGTGCTGAAGGACGCAGAAGTGGGGGTTGACATTAAGAGACAGTTTTCTCTCCTTTGGTCAAAATTTGTTGTAGTCATGTTTCATTATCAGGGCAGCGTGAGTCAAACTCTTGACGCTGTGAAGCACACCACAGACTCATTATTTCAAAGGTCGTTTAGTTTGGAATTTTTAGTCCAGATCCACCTGTGTAGAAAACCTCTGTGTAGAAAACCTACACTGTGTAGAAAACCTCCCTAATGACTATGGCCTTTATTAACTACTTAACTTAGCTTAATTAAGCACCTTAAAATATCAATATGACATAGATTTAAACAGATTGTGAAAATGTAACTGTGTTTACGGAGTGGCATGATGTTTGCTGTGCATGGTTTATCAGTGCACAGCAGCTGGGTAAGTGTCTCAAGTAAATATGGAAATCCACGAGTGACCATCTTCATCCTCTAGGATATCTGATGACTAAACAAAGTGCCTGTGGCTGAAGCTGTCACAGGATATAGAAGCACTAACCTGCGTGTGATCTGTATGCAGTATGTGTGGTGGATTTTAACATCTAGTCCATCACCTTATTTGTCCACTAATCACTTCATGTATACCTGTGTGCACCATGATTTATACAGAGCCCTAATCACACACTGTATGTCTGCTATGGTATGCAGTCATTGTGCAATGTTTACATTAGTGATTTTAGTGATAAAGTAGTGAGAGAGGTTTATGATTATTTTTCACAGCTGTGAGTTTTTTTATTTAAAAAAAGAGACATACAGTGAGACTGACGAGCAATGTTTCTCTTGTGATTATTATTGAATGAATTGTTGGTGGTTTAAAGCTTTCTGTAGGGGGAAATGATTTAAAAGACACTCACCCCTGTCCCATCGTCCGGGCTGCACAGAGACCGGGCCGGAGACAGACTGGACTCGATGTCGCTGCCGGTGAAGTCGTCCTCGGACTCCTCGAAGGACGAGGCGGACGACAGGCCGATGGAGGACGAGTTGGACAGCTTCCTCGGGGAGCGCATCAGGGCTGGGGATCCTCCGCAGCCGCTGTCCGAGCAGGGAGACTCGTCGTCGGGATGGGGTTCCAGACAGGAGCCGGTGCTGAGCCGGACGGTCAGCAGGGCCGGTGTCCCCTGAGGGCGAGTCGGACTGGGGTCTCTGGTTATGATGAGCTTCGGTATAGTTCCAGGAAAACTTTGGCCTCCTGTGGGACTCTGCTGGGTCTGATCAGACTCCTTTTGGCTCTCAGTTTCAACTGGATAACAGTCGTTTTGGTCCCCGGCCGCTTTGGGCGGACATGAGACGGTACTATAGTCCGTTTTTGTCATTTTAGCCTCAACGCGATCGTCCGTAACAGACAGCCCACCATCCAAATGTGGATCCGGGGGCAAGCTACCCACAGTCCGCTCAGTGTCCGGGTCAGAGGTGAGCAGCGGCGCTGAACTCGGACTGGTACCAGTTAATACTCCAACCTCAGACACAATGCGATCCTGGTTGTTTCCCCCCAGCGGCTGATCTTCCATGGCCCTCGTCGGGGGATCCGAGGCATTGTCCTCTCGCTGCTCGCCGCCCGCACCGCTGACTTCACCGGTCCGCGTTTCCAAGCCAGACGCATTGGACGGACCAGCCGTCGCCTCTCGGTTCACGGCGTGCTGGATAGCTTCGGTGCTACCATCTAGGCCGGGTGCCGTCTCAAAACAACTCGGAGCTGCGCGGTGCTCCCCAACCGCCGACACAACCTCGTCCCTCGGCAACTTTCCCACTCTGTGGCCGCGGCGCGTTGCTGGATCTCCAGCTGCGTTTCCGCAACCTAAATCCTCCTCAGTTTGACTGGAGTCTCGCTTTCTCCTTCCCAGACACGACAACACTTTGTTTTTCATCGGATTCCTGTTTAACTGGTCACTCCGTGGCTTTTCTCTGCTCCTAAATCTGCGGATACGGAGTCGATGGGCTGCCTCGCCCGCTTTCCACTTCGCTCTGCCTGGGGTGGCGGTGCTGTGCGAGAGATGCGAGCGCGTTTGGCCCATCCTGCATGCCGTAGTAGTAGCAGTGACCCAGACACACCCTCAGTGTTTGATTTTGAAAAGAGATTCAACTATTTAGACCGTGACTCGTACAATTTACAGTAAGCCATTAGTCACACAATCTATGTCTTAAGCCTGGGGAATCTTAAATGGTTCCACTCCTTTCATCCACATTGTGATTTTCCTATCTGTGAAACAAAGCAGATAAGGAATAGATTAGTAAACACACAACTGCATGAACAATAGCCCCCTAGCAATTCACTCTGCCACAAACACTCCCTTAATTTAAGCTCAACAGAGTGAAGCTATAATCATTAACAGCACATATAAAGCATATTTTTTAAGACCCGCAGTAAACAAGTGCTGACTATTATTACAGGGCTTAGCTCAAGAATGCAAATGAATCTGCTTCTTAACTTCTGAGTTTCTTTCCTGGAAAGCCTAAAAGACAGAAACTCTCCAGTGAAACTAAAATCTCACTTGAGTACGGAAAACATGAGTTAACAGAGATGATTTACATTTTACCGAAAAACAATAATGGCAGGTTTCACAGGTTTTCTGACTCAGTTTCACCAGTGTTAGTCAGTGTAACACTGCCCTCCTGTGTCTGGACACTACACCCGTGTCCAATTAAGCTTCACATTACAGGGCTACACAGAGAGACAATCACATTCACACCTACGGACAATTTAGAATTATCTGTAAAATGTTGTATATAAAAACACCCCCATAATAAGGTAGAGTGTGCATAAAAGCAGTAGCTCCTGTTTGTTGCAAAGCATTAATATGTCCAAATTAGGAATAAAGAAATGTTAAATCAAATATACAATCACTATTTCAGTCAGTCCTTTAACTTTATAATAAGTGCAGGGCCTCAAATAAGGATCATTATCAATTAATCTCTCATGATGTGATCAAGAGGATGACGGAAAAAAGGCTTATCACAGTTTCAAAGAGACAAAAGTAATAGCTTAAAGTCCAAACCACAAAACATTCAATGTGCAAAGACGGGGGGAAAAAAGCTAGAGGCAGCAAACGACTGGCTTTTTCCTCAATAAATCATTTAAAGTAAGACTTCAGCTTTTTTCAAGGCTTCCTATCGTTACACAATGAGCAGTACATCTATGTAAAGTAAATCTTACTTCCCTTCATGTGGCCTGTTTTAAGGGCTCCATATTCAGTCGCCTAAATCAAAGTACAGTCTACTTCAAAGCAGTGTAAGCAGCCAACTCCATGGCCTAGTTATATGACATGATTTGCCTCGTTAATCATTTATTTATAGCCATTCATTATCAGGCATTCATCAAGCATGTCAAAATGCAGCTTCAACTTCAGTGTTTAGTGCGACCAGTTAATAAAAAACTGGAAAACATTAATTTATATTCTCATAGCATGTCTGTGAAGATTCTCAGTCATCCAGGTCATGGTTATCCTCGTAGTTTCAGTCGTAGCATCTGGACTTGGTTGAGTTAGCTCCAAGACGTTTCACCTCTCATCCAAGAGGCTTCATCAGTTCTAGACTGACTGGTTGAGAGTTCCAGGTTTTATACTCTTCAGGATCCATTAACAC
>OMNN01031104.1:1336-20506 GCA_900302755.1 Chromis chromis | reverse complement strand
TATCTATCTATCTATCTATCTATCTATCTATCTATCTATCTATCTATCTATCTATCTATCTATCTATCTATCCATCCATCCATCCATCCATCCATCCATCCATCCATCCATCCATCCATCCATCCATCCATCCATCCATCCATCCATCCATCCATCCATCCATCCATCCATCCATCCATCCATCCATCCATCCATCCATCCATCCATCCATCCATCCATCCATACATACATACATACATACATACATACATACATACATACATACATACATACATACATACATACATACATCCATACATCCATCCAACCAACCAACCAACAGGAAAAGAACAAAGTATAGTATGTACAATAGTAGAAAGTCGACTAACCACCTCAGGACTAGCAGTGATTAAAATGTAAGGCCCTACTGTCATTTACATCCATACATAATAGTATACTATCTTCCCGTGTTTACTGAAAAACAGCATGCAAGCACAAAATGCAGGTGGGCTTGTTTCTCAGCCGTCTGTGAGGGCTGTAAGTATGTGAGGTATTGTGGTCGCTTAGTGCGGGTCATGAGAGCCAGAGGACAATGGCTGCCTCGTAGGCACAGGTTAATTAAGCCTTTCAGAGGGCGCCCGTTTTGGGC
This sequence comes from Chromis chromis, assembly GCA_900302755.1. Classification (NCBI taxonomy): domain Eukaryota; kingdom Metazoa; phylum Chordata; class Actinopteri; family Pomacentridae; genus Chromis; species Chromis chromis. Next base: position 19,878 of record OMNN01031104.1, on the reverse strand, counting down.
CTCCGCAGGTTAATTACAGAGCAACATACTGATGGGCAGCCAAGTTGATTTTATGCAAAGCAGACAGGTTAGAAAACTTGGTGCAAGCATAGATGTTACCCTCCATATTTCCATTTCAAGGAGCTGCATCTTTCAAACAGGTCATAATATCTCTGCATCTCAACATGTGATGGACAGCAGATTTCTTTATAGCCTCTGGTCAGCTGCTCTGCTATCTCTCTGCGCATCCGTTCGTGTCACTCTGATAAACAGAATGCCGATTTGGGCCCGGGCGTCACTAACTGCAACCTTTGTGTTTGTCCTTATCGTTACAGGAGGCCGCCAAGTTGACATTTATCCATTTTTTATAAGCGGAGCTCCGCATGTGTAGCAGACAACAAAAAATAAATCAGACAGTAACAGTAAATTGCCGGAGAAGAAGGTTGAAGTGGAATGAATCATGTCAAATATTCACAAATCAGGCGTGACTAAGGGCCACAAGTCAAGTCACGAGCAAACACGCACAAACTTAAGACGCTAATCTCCTAAATATCATTGTCAGATTGGCTGAACCTTTCTCACAGACATGAGAATTGCTTAAGCCATGATAAATTCTATCTCTCTCATCTAAAGTCCACTTTACAGTCCAGAATCCTTCAAAGCCACAGAGGGATGCAACAGAGATCACATGACAGCTTAAAGGGATATTTCACCAAATATTACATATATACACCGATCAGCCACAACATTATGACCACTGACAGGTTAGGTTAAGTGAATAACATTGATCATATTGGTACTATGTGGTGTTCTGCTGGAAAACCTTGGATTTGGGCATCCGTGTTGATGAGACTTAGACGCCCAAATAAACATTGTCCCAGAACAAGCACACTCCCTCATGCAAATGGAAATCCCAAATGTCCCTGGCCTACCACCGCAGAAAATGCACCCAACCACATGGCAAAAACATCAAGCAATCAGGAACATCTTGAGGAACATGACAATCACCCAAGATGTTGATTTGACCTCCAAACTTCCTAGACCCCATTGTGATCAAGCATCAACAGGATGCAGTGGAACAAGTTTGATTGACAGAGGCCCCACTGCACAAGCCAGAGTACCCAAAGGATCCACTGCCAATGTCCTGGTGCCAGACCCCATAGGACACCTTGAGAGGTCCTCTTGTCCATGCCCAATGGTTCAGAGCATTTTGACGACATAAGGGAGACCAACACAATATTAGCCAGGTGGTCATAATGCTATGCCTGATCTGTGTATAATGAGTATTGAACATCTAACTTACATTGTTTAGACTTGTAGCTTTAAAAAATCTGCAGTTTGCCCAGCGTGATTACAATGAACTCCAACAGCAGCCCAGTGTCATACCCAAAAAGTAGAAACTCCTCCATAGTTGCTTTTGCAGTATAATCCACTTCTCTTCCACTTCATCCACTCACATTTAATCCAAAATGTGTCATGTATGACCCTCTCAATCTCATGAGCAATCCGGTACAGTGGTTTCTATGTCAGAGCGCCCGCCTCCTGCTCTTTAATTGTTCAGCAGGACTGTTTTGCCATCACTCCCCCAGTGACAAGGCCGCTAATGTACTTCCTCGAAGCAAAAACGGAGAACTGGGTCTGGGTTAGTTTGAGAATAAGCGGCAGGACCGAGTCCAGAGAGGAGTGGAAAAATGTGAAACGCATAAGACGAGGCCGCGGCTGCTCTTAGATCATTAATAACAAAAGTGAGTGAAATGGAACAAAATGCGCAGAGGCATAACTGTGTGCTGCCCTGGCACTTACATAATCCGCCGCTATCTAACGTGTCACATTTGTTCAACGTACAAAGCGAGCTTGAGCGCGGAGGGAACATGGCAAAACAAGCCTGTGATACAACAACAACAAGGCAGCGTGGCCGCATTCCCAGCAGACTTACTACGCGGCATCAGACGCTCCTCGCTCCACTCCGACCAATCCCCCCGGAGAACAACTCCTGGGTGGTACAGCCAGGGATTGGTGCCGTTTGGTCTCCAACAGCACCCGGTCCAGACCCTAATGGAGCCGACTGATCACATTTCACAACAGGGCCAATGCAACCAGCAGAGCAGAACAAGGCAGAGCTGGTGGCCTGGAGCCCAGAGGCCCACTATAAAGACCAAAGACCACTGTGCTGTAGGCAGCAGCCTGGAGAGCACGAAGGAACCCACATAAACCGCTTTCACACACAGAAGCTAGCTTCAAGAATTTTTTGAACTAATGAGCTTTCAAACACAAATCTTCGCTCCATAATGACTCTGCATTAAAGAAGACATGGCTGCCATGCGATGTTTGTAATCAGGGGTGCTAGGATAGGAGAAAAGCACCGTAAGGTCTGATGATTAATGTATTTTCCAAGATTTAGCTTTTATTTTTTATTATCCTTTCCCCTGCGCTGAGTGGAAATATAAAATCAATGAAAACACACTTTTACAGGCTGATCAGACAAGAGAAGAATCTCCCGAGTAACTTAAATAGCTCATAATCACAACACTTTGTGGTTTATTAACCTGATTTCGCTTCAGTGTGCGTAAGAAATGATAAATGACAAATGTATTACAGTGCTCTTAAGAAGGCAAGAACACGAGGCCCATTTAATTGCACTCTGACTACATATTCAACCTTGTACACGCTGTACTTTTTCCTCTTGAAGCGACGCCATTCAATTTGAGCTGCTGCATAGTCAAGCTGCCATTGTGACAGGAAAAGTAGCTCTGGGACCAAAATGCATGTTTATGTAATAAGTGCATATCTGAAATAAAGGGGGAACACACACTGAGAAAATAACAAAATAGCCAACAGATGCTTGGATAGACTCCTGCATGTATAGCACACAAACCGACATAAAAAACTCTCACATTGTTTCCTTCTTTGCAATTCTGACCCAAGTAATAAATTGCGCCTCCAGGCTCTACCTGGAGAGGAGTCACGCTTTTTCCGCCAAACTTTTATTGCTTTATTTGAAACTAAATAAGTTTTTTTTTTGCTTTTCAAACAGCAATTGTTTCCCCATAAAATGTACAGACACAATTCATTTACTGGATTTAAGTGCTGAAGTGACTTTTCCTTTTCACGCAGATGCACACACACACGGTACACACCGTGCTCTCGGAGTTGACAAACAGTGTTACCTTGACAAAGCTCAGAGAGAAATTTCACACTATGGGAAGAAGACAATTTTCTATCTGAGATAAGCAGATAAGTGTCCTCAGCTGGAAGCCTGGAGTCTGGCTGGTTTGTTTACCTAAGAAAATGGACTCACACTGAACTTCAAATGAACCACATTACAACAGACACTGTAGGCTGGAAAATAATGGATGTCAATCATCCCAGTTAAAGAGGTCCAGTGTATATTATTGACGAGCAGATGATGTTGTTGTACACAGAGCAGCATGAAGACAAAATATAATGCACTTGGAGGAAAGAAAAAAAAATCTCCAAGGGAACCCATTTATTTGCAACTAGGTATGTGTAACTAGGGCACGGAGGCAACATTTTGTAAACACGAGCCCAATTAAAACTTGTTTTTGCAATTAACTTGTGCTCTCTAGAGATACAAGAATATACGGGTTTCTTCATCAAACAAGATAAACTACGATGTGACTGTGCGCTTCAAGACAGGTGGTCGTAAAAGTCTGAAGTGTAGCGTGACCTCAGCAAACTGCCATCTGTCTCAGTCCATAAAGAAGGAAAAGAACACCTCGGACTCCCCTACAAAACAGGAACAGCGAACAAAAGATAACACCAGCGTCCACTTTTTAATCTTGCACATTATTGTTCGTACATATAAACGTCAGAAAGGCTACAAAACCCAACAGGACTGTAAACATGTGTGCACGACTCTGATGAAACCACAGAAGGAACAGGAGGTTCTATCCAAGGCTCAATTACCAACTGGGCAAAGTAGGCAACTGCCCCCAGGCCCCGCAATTCCTAGAGGCCCCGCAAACCCCAAAGACAAATTTGCACCATTGAAATACAACATCAACTGTGATGGCTCCTCCAAAATCCATCTTATGACTATATTAAAGACCTTTACTTTTTTTTTTAACTCTATTTGTGAGAGAATAGCATTACCTGTGGACTTCTGTGTTTTGGGCGGCGTATTTGGTATAAGACTGACATTATCATGGATATGGTATTACAGTAATAGGCTACCACATTATCTTTGGATGGGAGCTTGGTCTTCTGTGAATGGGTCTCAATGCTCTACTCCTGAATTGGTACCCAAAATTTGTTGAAACTCACATTTAACATTGTTAAAATGCAGCCTCCATAATTCTTGAGCAAAATGAGCCAAAGAAAGGTGTGTAGAAAACAAAACAAACTTGAAAAAAAAAACACTCAAATAACCAAGACGTCGATTCAAACGGGATCTCTGTGACTGGCATGCTATGTAGGGTAATTTGCAGTGGAATTTTTACAATTCTACAATTTCATTTAGCAGACGCTTTTATCCAAAGCAACGTACATCTGAGGCAACTTTGGGGTTCAGTGTCTTGCCCAAGGACTCTTCGGCATGTGGAGGGCCCGGGGATCAAACCACCAACCTTATGATCAGCCAACAACCCGCTATACCACCTGAGCCACAGCCTTGTTTAGCTCTAGTATGGATATGGATGATTTACACAAGAATAAGAGCACAGATGACCTCTGCAGTTATTAGAAATTACTCATGGTCACGAGAAATACAAATCCCATGCAAATAGGGCTTCAGTTTACAATAAGTGTGTTTCATCAGATTGCTTCCATTTTTCTCAGGAAAGTCTAAGGTTGCAACCAACAAACTGTAAAAATAAATGTGCCAACACACACTCAGATTTAACCAGGGCCCACCAACCAATTTTTAATCCACATACTGCAGTGATAATGCAATTATAGCAGGTACACAGCAACATACTACCTATTAAACATCAGCATGTTCACACTATCATTGTCAACTTGTTAACATGCAGATATTACCATTTATACAGCCTGACAGAGCAACTAGAATAATTATAGCATCTTAAGTCTTCTTATGTCACATACTCAACATTTCTAATTACTATATAAATTATAATTAATATGTTTAATACAATACGACATTCAATCAGTTCCCTGTTGGCTTTGTTTGCCTTCTCGTGCTGATTTTTACATTATGAACATTACGAGTCTCCAGAAAAGCAATTTCCTCTCAGATGCAGATTTTACATGCATGTCTGCAGTAAGCAGGCTGCCAGCTGTAGACTTTGTAAAGTGTTCAAGTACAACTTTTAACTGGCGACCTGAGGCCAAACATCGGCTTGTCTCTTTTGGCGCTACTTCTCTTGAGATAAGCTTGCAGTGGCGGGGCCAGAAGTGCAAGATGCCCAGCCTAAACCAAACTAATCAGCAGAAAAATGCACTCCTGAGGCCTGATTTTGACCAAAAAGAAATCTGCAGGGTATGTAAAAAAAACAGACAGCTCCGGGAAACTATTAGAAATGAAGCCCATGACAACTCAATAGAAGGGTTTGGCATTTAAGCAGCAACTGTTCTGACATGAATGGCAAAATTTGCTTCTGTACAGGATTTTGAAGAGTGTCTTGTTTTGGGCAAATACAATAACACTGTGGATCACAGCAATTCGGATGACTTGTCAAACGCTCAAAAGGAAGATTTTTATTTAACAACAACAGATCAGAGAGATAACTGGCAGTATCCAAGGGTGCCATTATTGATAGAAAAACATGTTGATGATACATTTAATATAATATTTAAAGACTTTGCAGTTCAGGTGCCTTGCGACTGTGAAAATTTAAAATCTTTAGACCTTGTCTGTACAAATATGGATGTTTTTCTTGACAAATAAAAGATCTATCCACACACACATCATTTTTAGAAAATATATCTCCCTACAAACAAGAATGCAAGTCTAACAAGCACATCAGGTGCCGAAATTTCATCATTTCTTTTGTACTTTAAACCTGGGATGCTGTGGATCAAGTGTTACTAGGCACAGCTGATATAGAGGCTCTTGCTTGGCGGTGAAGTGGTCCACAGTTACTCATAAAAATATAAATAAACAGGTTAAAATCTGTTCTGTAGACCCTAAAACACAGTTTGCATGTGAACGAGAGGCCCAAAACATAGAAGAAAATGAAACTTTTGCAACAAATCTCTATTAGTGTGGACAAGGCCTTAAAGAACCAAATGTTTTTTCTTGTACAAACAGAACCCCACCTGTACAGACCTCATTTTGTTTGCTACGCTGCTTAAACTGTGAGTATGTAACACGAGTTAAGACTGTTGCACTGTGCACAAGAAAAGCCAGATGGCAGTTTCATCATTAGACATGCTGCATGAGTGCATCATGTGCTGTCAAGATGATCTAAAATCAAAACATGGTAGGGCAAGTAAGACAAAGGTAAAATTTATAACAAAGCATCTATTTTGTGCGAATAAGAAATTGTAATCTGGTTTAAAGAAAAAATAGAGCCCAAACTATGTATTGGTTGGCCAGTGTTATCAGACAATACTGGCCCATGATGTGTCAGTATCCCAGTATATGTTGTCTAATATGCATTGAGACTAAAACATTTTTGTTAGAATATAATTCGCAAAGACATGCTTGGGGTAATTTATAAATGGTGCCATCACATAGTTTGTCCAGCGGAGCAGCTCTGCCAACTGCATTGTTGACAATTGTCACAGTATTGCCTGCAGTACATGTAGCAGAGCAGATGGTGGTGCGGAGTCCAGCGGTGTTTGTTAAATATATTGGTGGACATTTAATAAATAATGACCCCTTAATTTTCCCTTTTCAACATAACTGAAACATACTCTATGTATATCACATACATATACGTAAAAATAAATACAATAGTACACAAGTACATGTAGCAAAGCAGATGGTGGTGCGGAGTCAAGCAGTGTCTTTACAGTAATTTGCTAGTTTGTGCTACATTGGTGAAAAGTTAATAAACCAAGACCCAATCATTTTACCTTTTCAAAATAACCCTAACATATTCTATGTGTATTACATACATAAACATATACATAGAAATAAATATAAGTAAATATTACAAGATATGGACCAATATAATGATAATTTCTTATTGCCTAAGAATTAGTATCAGCTTCTACTCCAAAAATCCAGCATCATTTTGGCTCTAATTAAAACTGTGTAGTACATGTAGTAAAGTCGATGGTGGTGCAGAGTCAAGCGGTGCCTTTACAGTATATATAATATATATAATGGCCAAAAATATATGGTCGGGGTTATTTATAAATGGTGCCATCACATAGTTTGTGCTGCAGAACAGATCCAACTCCCTTGTTCTCACAGCACTGTCTGCAGTACATGGAGCAGAGCAGATAGTGGTGCGGAGTCAAGCGTTGTCTTTATAGTAATTTGCTAGTTTGTGAAATACATTGGTGGAAAGTTAATAAACAAAGACTCAATAATTTTCCCTACTCTGTGTATATTGCATACATATACATACAAATATATATAAATATACATTATATATAAGATATGGGCCAACATAATGATAATTTCTTACTCCCTAAGAGTTAGTTTCAGCTTCTGCTCCAAAAATCCAGCATCATTCTGGCTCTAATAAAAACTGTGTCACTTTGGAGAGGAGAAATAACACATTCTCCTTCTTACAAATTTGAATTCACACCTCTCCCAGTTTTGCCATAACAGTCTCACTAGATCTGCTATGACCAGTATGGTGGCTAATGTTAGCAAACTAAAGATAGGAAGGCATTGTTGCGTAACTGCAACTTCTCACAAGCGTCAACCGAGCGACTGAAAAAAGGGGAAACAAACAATCAAAATATAATCATTAGCTGCAACCCTGGCTGATTTTTACTGGAATGACTGGCACTCGGTTCACATGAGATATTTCCAGACGTCTGCCGCACCAGGAACATCTTAGCAAATAGACAAGAATGTAAACAACAAATTATTGCTTTTACAGCCAGGCGCGGTTTTGGCCGAGACGATTATGACAGAGCTCAGTTGCCAACTGTCGTCCTTTATGTTATCTTTTTGCCTTCTTAATTGCACACTTTATCTCGCCATCAAAAAAATTACACCAAATACTAATTTAGATTTGTATGGCCTTTAGTAAATCATAGCAGGAGACCCTCAAATCTACGACATCCAGCCTTAGCGGGGAACAGTAGGAGGCGTTCTTTATACAACGGGGAGCAATGACCCGTGATGGTGGAGCTGCCACTCCACCGTAGGAAGTCACACGTTTTCTTTTTTTCCCCTCCTTAGCTTTACCTCCCGGTGATTAGAGGAACATCTGCAAACACAGAAAGTCCTCCCCGCTTCCCTTTTCATATTTTACACAAGCAAACTCCAGGAATCATTACCCAACATGAGCTCATCATTAGCACATTCATAATTCAGTGTAATGGATTATGTAATTGCTCCATTAATCAGGAGAGCCACCCCAGCATACTTTCCTATGCATTAGTTTAATTATGGGAAATGCCTCTGTTAAAATAAATGCTCTGTTTGCAGTAGCCGAAATTTTTTTTAAAGTCTCTATTTTCTACTGTGGGAACTTGTGCAGTTCAGAGGCAGCTTGGCAACATATAGCCTTGAGTTCTTGTGGCGCAGGCAGCCCTTCAATAAAATGTGTCATGGCGGGAGGGCACAATGAAAAAGTAGGCAAAAGGGCAAATGCCTTTCAGGAAAGCGGTTGTCAAACTCAGGCGTCACTTAAGTCACATAATTTATTGGCATTTTGCAAGCCAGCCAGCCCGCGTGATGAATATTCTGGTTATATATGAAGCTGGGAGTGTCATGAAACAGATTAAGACACGTAGACATGGAGGTACTTGTCATCTGATTCCAGCAGCTGGCATGACTTGTGAGGGCTTAATCCAACAGTGTCATCAGCTATTTGTCAAGGAAAAAGAGATAGAGGGGCTCTCCACACTCCCTCCCTCCTTACTATTGTTGGAAGCTCAGTAGGAGAGTCTGGCTGCAGTCCTTTCAGTTTGAGTGACATTTGACTATCATCACCGAGGGACACTCGGTGTATTTTGGTCATCTCATCCTTGTTAAAAAAGGTCGGCGACAGGCAAGAGCCCTCGTAAGTGCTGACAAGAAATAACAGCCTTTGTTGGGGGGAGAAAAAAAAACCTGTTGTTACATAAGAGAAATCACTCTGGATATACAGAAATTGCTGCACACTTATCAGTTATTTTCCTTGTCTGTTTTTTTTCCTCCCCCAGATTGTACTTAAAGCGATTTCTTTCTTACTTTTCTCCTTGTTCCTGCACTTGGAGGGAGAGTGGGAGAGCCTGAAAATTAATATGTATTTTGCGCTGCTGCTGCTGCTGCTGCTGCATATATAGTCCAGAATAAAAACCTCAAATCCAAATAGGGCCCCGAGTGATTGGTCCTTCAGTCACTACCTACACAAAACAAACAACTAAATGGTTTGTGGTTACTGTCAAGATGTTGGCAAAGCTTCACAAGGCTTAAAGCCTCCTGCCAATAACGCAGCTCGAGCCAAACAGAAAAGACAGAGAGAGACACGCACGGAATAAAAGATGGCGAGAAATGTTTTTCCCATTGTGAGACATGCCCGTGTAATGCATGGAAGAAAAAAAAAGAGAGAAGAGCTTACGCATTCACCTAGCCGAAGTGACATTTAAATAAGCAGGAGCAATTTTCTTCCTCAATCCCTGCATCCCTCCCCCTTTTCTCCCGTTCCCTCTGTGCCACTGTCATTTGAAGCTGTCACAAACAAATCCTCCTCACAGACCTTTCCAAATGTCAGGTTCCGTCAAGCGGGATGACGGCCTCCGAAAAAATCAGGCCCCTGGAAACTTTTGTCAGGAAAAACAGAGGAGTTCAAGTGCATATGCATATTTATGGGCCGTTCACAAATTCTTTCCTCGCGCAGTTTGCCGGAGTTGACTGACTGAGCTACTGATCTGACAGTTACTTCACTCCACTTTTTTTTTAACAAGTATTGCTCAGCGTTTGTTTTTTCTGTGCGATCATTTATTTGTAGTTTGGATTTCAGTCCAGTTTTCTCGGGGCAGGTAGTGGAAAAAAATCACCTCTTATCTCCTCCACCAGGTACTGCCTGAACACGCTGTGCCCTCAATCAAACCAGTTCCGCCACCAGCGCTACATTTGGCTCAGAAATCTGGAGAAACGCTGTTCGACAATGTACAAACATGCACTGTATTGCCGTGACAGCTTTCCTGAAGAAAAAATCAACCCAAGCAGGCATTGGTGCTGCATCTCCAATGTGATTCTGAAATTAAATAAATACAAAGACTCCTTTCTTTTTATTTTAATTGAATAGCAAAGCCAGAAAGAAAAAAAGGAAAATAATTGGGTCTTTGTTTATTAACTTTCCACCAATGTACACCGATCAGGCATAACATTATGACCACCTGCCTAATATTGTGTTGGTCCCCCTTATGTGCTCAAAAATGCTCTGAACCATTGGGCATGGACAAGAGGACCCAGGGTGTCCTATGGGGTCTGGCACCAGGGCGTTGGCAGTGGATCCTTTGGCTACTCTGGGTTGTGCAGTTGAGCCTCTGTCAATCAAACTTGTTCCCCTGCATCCTGTTGATGCTTGATCAGAATGGGGTCTAGGAAGTTTGGAGGTCAATTACACATCTTTGGCCATTGTCATGTTCCTCAAGATGTTCCTGATTGTTTGATGTTTTTGCCATGTGGTGGGGTGCATTTTCCTGTGGGTGTAGGCCAGTGACATTTGGGATTGCCATTTACACGAGGGAGTGTGCTTGTTCTGGGACAATGTTTATTTGGGTGTCTAAGTCTCATCAACATGGATGCCAGAATCCAAGGTTTTCCAGCAGAACACCACATAGTACCAATATGATCAATATCATTCACTTCACCTGTCAGTGGTCATAATGTTGTGGCTGATCAGTGTATATCACAAACTAGCAAATTACCATAAGGACACCGCTTGACTCCGCACCACCATCTGCTCCGCTACATGTACTACACTGTTTTTATTAGAGACAAAACAATGCTAGACGCCGAAAGAACAAATCGTATAGAACTGTTATTGAGCCTTTATTTTTTTGACTATGTGCAGGAGGTGACTGGACTTACGCTGGACAATTTCCACAAAGTGTAGTAAGTTCAGGGTCAAAAACATTTAGAAAAAAAGAAAAAAAAAAAGATTTCTTCCTTCAGCGACAGCCAGACGCGGCACGGAAAAAGCTCGGCACAGGTCAGAGGCAATTCAGTGACTGTGCATTCAAAATTCTACATAATTTTAATAACCTCTGGCACAAAGAAAGTTAACAAGAAACTGTTAGCGGAGTGTGCAATCTCAAGAGTCATTTTTGCTGCCCTGAGTGTGCGGGAACGAGATGAGGGAGAGCAAGAGGAGCTAATCAACTCTTACTCTTCAGTGGCATTTCATGAACTGTCTGCCACTAGTTCAGCGTGCACAAAGGGCACGCGGCATCAATAAGTCAACACACTGCTGCAGCGGGAGTGGATCCAGACTCCTCAGCCATGAAAAGAGTCCTATAGCGAGTTTTTTTTTTTTTTTTTTTTTTGCAGATGAATTGCTTCAGGGATGAGGAAAAAAAGTATCTTTGCAGTGACCGTTATGAGAAAAAACTCATGTATTGAGAAAAAAAAGAAAATCTGACCTCCAGCTACTAGACCTGCAATGGATTGAAATGCAAAATCTGCATTTCTTAAGAAACAGCTCCTGAAGAAGCTGTCCTTTCACTGATGCTGAGCAAGTAGAGGTGGTGGGTGGGGACAAGAGAGGTTAGAGGAGGGAAAGATAGCAAGAAAAGCTGCTTTATTTCTATTTTCGACAAGTTTTCGCTGCCATCTTCTAATCTGTGCCACATCGTGTCAACATGTCCAGAAGGCCGGACCGGGTTTTTGTTTTCTTTTTTTGTTGTTGTTGTTTTCCTCATTTTTTCTTCTTCGTTGCCTTGCATCAGGCACAGGATCTGAGGCTTTAATATGGCTGCCAGTGAGGCAACAGCCATTTAATAACAATGCAATAGTTCCTCACAGCAGTGGTCCAGTGTCGCTCATACGCCCCGCCGTGTGCAGATGGTACATTGTCTGTGATTTACGAAAACATTCTCCTTTTCTGAGATGTTTTTTTCCCACTCTTTTCTCCCCCAACACACAAACACACACACATGCCCTTTTTGTCGGCGATATTTAACTCTTCATAGAAAACAGCACTTTTTCTCAGTCATATTTTGTAACAGGTCAGCTGAAGTGGCCGCCCCCAGAGGTGTTTGTGTGTGTTATGTATGTGTGTGTGTGTGTGTGTGTGTGTGTGTGTGTGTGTGTGTGTGTGTGTGTGTGTGGTTAGCGGTAAGCCTCTCGCATGTGCCTCACAGCCTCCCGCAGTGGGGGACATCTGGAGGAGGCGTTGCCGTGTACACAGAGAAAAGGAAGAAGAAGAGTTCAGGCCTGAAATATCATCCTCCAAGGACATAACTGGCTTTCATTAACACACAAAAGAGGGGAAAAAACACGGCGGTGGAGATTTATTCAAATCAACACGGCTAATGTTGCCATAAGCCAGTCACCTTGCCAAGTTACCCTAAAAACTCATTCTCTCTCTATCAGTGGCCCTTCCCCCCCCGACTCGCTGCTGAGAGCAATTAGGGCACATTTTGATGAAAATGACCAGTAATTCGGTGTAAAAGGAGGAAGAAAAAAAAGAGCTACAGAACAACCATTTCACAAGGTAAGATGTTCATTACGAGCCAGCAGGGAAGAGGCTCCTCTTAATAGAGTGCCAGCCATAAACATCCCTCATCATCACCGGGCCTGCCATTTGATCTCACCTCTGGGGCTTCTGCGCCGGGCATCTTCATTCATTTCTTCTGTGTTTCACTGTCTGTTTACTCAGTAATGGACTCTGCCCAGAGAGTTGTTAAAGGGGGGAAACAAAGTGAAAGTGCCCCGACACTCCGCTGTGGCGGTGATTAACGACTGAATTAGAAAACAACTCCGGGTCACCTTCTTTAACATTGTGATAGATGATCTAATGCGGGGAATCTGATAGCCTTTGTTATAGGTGAGCCGCAACCCGGGTCGCAGGTGCTTTTTACAGTGTGTACCAACTTTTCCGCGATCGATAAAAAGCGCCGGGGCTGTAATTAAAAGCCAAAAACAACGAGAATCAAACTGTGACGCTATAATAAGCGCCTCGGTGATGGGTGTGCACGCAACTGTGTCCACCACTGTCTGCAAAGCCTTAGTTAGCGTTGCCCTAGTTCAGCTGCGGATATGCCATCTCTCCTGTCACAGGCAGTTTACAAGACTGGGAACTAGGGTTGCCATCTGTCCCACCTCTATGGGGTGCACAGAGGGACGTTTTGCACAGTTTTGGCATGCCTGACTTCCCCTAATGCTGCACAAATGTTTAGAGACATTACATAAGCAATGAGACCTTCACTTGGGTAGAGGAGGGTGTGGGAGGGGGAGAGGATGGAGATGGATACGTGCAGAAGAGGGCAAGAAAAAGCAAGAGAGGAAGGCAGATAAGAGAGTGTGAGAGCCGCGGTGCTTTCATTCTTCTGACTAACTGCACTCTCAGGTGGACAATGGCACCGCGGGGCTGCATCGGCGTTGCTATAGGGTGCATGTAGAGAATGAAATATGAATAAGGAAGTCCAGTTTGAAAGCATTTTTAAATGCCAGGACCCCACATGGGGTGTTTTCACACCGTCGAGGCAGTATGGTGTAAATCAAGTTTTCACAGCCGCTGTAATTTTTTTATCTTACATCTAAATCGCGACTTAACCCAATGCCGCGAGGTACCTGGCAAGAGAGCTCGCATGTACTATATTTGATAAAGCAGCGTGTTACAGGATGTTGTTGCAATGTGCTGCCGCAAAGTAGAGCCAAGATCAACTTATTTTTTCTTTTTTTTGCCAGAGTATCCTACAAACAATAGCTCTGAAAGTTCTCGAACATTTTAAATGCATGAGTAAGCCTTTCGCCAGTTGAAAACAGGCCGAAGTAGGACATCTGTTGAGAGATGGATCGCACTTTAAGTCTGCATCTGACTGCAGCAGAACCGGGAGAAGGAGGGATACTGAGTTCAATTAAATAGCTGCAACAGCAACTTGATGCACAGAGCCCTGAATGCACCACAGCTGAAGGAGAAACTATTTACTATTTAACTTTTTGGTGGAAGGGTCAACAGAGTACTAAGACGTGTTGCAACAAAACAGCACTTGCATGCAATCCTCTACCTGCTCACTTCACAGCAAAACAAGATGAGATTTCTGTGGAAAAGCATGACACAGACACTGCATGCAAATAAAAAAACAAAAGAAGAGCAGGTAAATTGAGTTCCTACACATATTCGCTGCTCTGACACGACATAAAAATGAAAAAAATACCATTTCCAACAAACACTCGAACTGCACACAGCCCACTGGAGCTGTCACACCGTGAGAATTTCCCAACGCTGATAATACAGCCCACCACGGTAAAACCAGAGCGCTGCTGCTGCGAAAGGAAAAGTGCTTCTTTTCAACACTTCAGACATCTTTACAAGAAAAAAAAAGGGTGCATTTAAGGGAGAAGCTCTTCTGAAAAAGACACAAACTCCATCACCTTCTAAAACACCCAGCGACTGCTTCAGTCGATTTTTTTCTCCACCTCTGAGTTCACTTTATTATTTTGGCACAAGGCGACGAACTCTGATCTTTCACTGCATAACCGCCCACTCCAGGTCTCTCAGTGTCCTTTCAAAATAAATGACTACTGGTCACTTTGCCTCTTGTTGTCACTGCTGGTGCGGATGCCTTTCCACTTGCACCAATTTCTGTTGATAATGCTATTAAAATGATCGTTCTAATCATATTTTCTGCAAGATGCTAAAACTAAGCAGCACTATTGTTCAAGACTAATGTCAGTTTGCTATAAATGATGGGTGGAAATTCTAGCACTGTGGCCAACCCCCTATAAAAAGCCTACCTCCCATTCACTCAGTACCTGCAGTGACCTCAATGACTGATTTTATCACTTCCCCGTATTGCGCACACACTGCGAGGCCTCCTCGTGCAAATTTATCTATGTTAATGCCGCCATGTGAAATGCACGCATATCTCTGAAAGTATCTCCACTGCATAGAATTTGCCAACAAGATGTGGCAACCCAACAGTTTCATTAACCACACTGATGTACAGATAAACATCGATAAGCTGCAGATGCTACGTTGCAGGCTTCTCAGGGCCGACCAAGCTGCAAGAAGATCTCGCTCCTGTTACCATAGTGGTCCCCTCCTTTCCATAGCCTGCCCTGCAATTAATGATGCACAGCGATTTTTTTTTCCCTGAAACCACCGCCCATCCTGTGTTTGCACTGTGTTATGTATTTATATATGTGGCTGTGTTTGTGCATGTATGAGAGAGAAAAGCTAATTCTCGCTACTGTGCACCAGAGGAATAACCTCTGAATTTGTATTCAGTAATGAGACGGGGGGGTCTGGGAATGATGGTGAATTTGTAAGCATGCGCCATCTCCCATAATTCCATTTAGTACTCCTGTAAACACTTATAAATGCAGGAGATAGTTACAGCAGCACCCCTCCTCCTCCCCTGCGCTCAGCTCTCATCAGGCTCGCACATCTCCAAAGAAACCAAGGGCAGGAGAGGAGGAGATATTGCAAATCACATTATGGGACATGAAATTAATCCACCCTCCCCAAACATTTGGCCTTCACACGGTTTAACCTTGAAACTGCTTTTTTTTTACTCCCTTGCATGAGGACTTCATAAAACCCCCTCCGTCACATCCAAAAGAACGAGTCTGACATTACAACAATGGCTCCGCCGAGGTAATTATTCAATAGGATCCTTCACCGTGCCGATGATACGTTGTAATTTCATTTCACTTACGTCTGTTTCATAATGTAATACACAATTGAGCAGGGGCACTTTACGTCCCAAAAGACCACTTTCTCCTTAAGATAATAAAAGCCTTTTGTGCTCGCCTTTGAGAAATCCTTGGTGGATTATGCGAGTGCGGATTCAGGAGCACATCAATTAATATGCATTAAATGAAAGTGTATTAAGTTGTAAGAAAATAATTAATAACTCTAATTGCTGCGCCACCGCTTTGCCCGGCGACATCGCACCTTGACGCTAACAAGGCTGTCTGTGGCGTCGCCTACAGGGGCCAAAGTACAAGCGTGACTTGACCTTTTACATGGCTGAAAGACAATGCACTTCCACTTTCTCACACGGCCACCTCACTCTCCCCTGATATGGGTGCAGAGTGGTTGAATGGCTGCAGAAAAATCCTATCTGAAACCACACAAGGTTCGGCTCCACTAGTCTCACTCAGAGTAAAATACATCTGTTTGTGTTAGAGAATACTGTAGATCTCTTATGCGAGCCCCTATCATTGGATCTTGTCCCTTTGTGCAGTACAGAGAATAGTGCTGGCACAGGGTTCCACTTTCCCCCGTTACCACGAAAAAGACATCCATGGCTCTAATTATCCTTTACCCCTGTGCGGCTCCGGAGAAACACAATTGCTGCTACTGTCAATGAAATTTCAGCAATGGGGGAGTAAGCGATGACAGCAGAAAAATCTGATAGTCTCCCCCTCTCCCAACATGCGCTCCTCGACGTGCTGAAAAATGAAGATGCAGAATGCCTCGAGAGAAAAGAAAACGACAAGTAAACTGTTTCTTTGAGATATCTTTTCAATATAGCATTTCTAAAAGGTTAGAGGAGTTTTGAAACCATGAGAGAGCAGCTCCGGCTGAGTAATGGCCCCTTTAGTTGCAGCGAGCGGTGGAGATACTTAGTAGTTTCCACTGCAACGCTCCGTTTTTAGTGATTCGGTTTGACCAAGAGCAGTCCGTGGCAAGAATTACCGTCTTGATCAGTTTACAGTCCTACCTCCGCGTTTCTTTTTTTCTTCTTTCTTTTTCAAAAATTACCCCGGCTTTCAGCTAAATCAATCTCGCCTTTGGTTGGAGATAATGAGCATGTTCGGCGGGCTTCAAATGAACACCGTTGCTCCCAGGCTCCTCAGCTCAACACAGTCACATCACACACAGACACTTTTGAGGAAGGCAGAAAAAGAGAGAAGTCTTAGCCTTCAGAGACCAATTAAAAACACATATTCAAATTGACCTAAAAGAAGCATAGTAAGATTCATTTACAGTACTGCCCTGGCCCTATAGCTTCACCTGCTTTTTTTTCCCTTTTTTTTTTTTTACATCCATCCTAATTTTTTCCCTCCAACTCCAACAAACAAACAATCTCAACAGAGTGGAAAGACTTTACAAAAAAAAAGAGAATCCATCTCATCTCAGCGGGATCAAAGACTCCATCGAGAGGTAGCGAGCACATACAGATATACTAATTTTCACACAACATGCGCTCACGCTCATTCAAAGGATGTGGAGGCAGGATTTACCAGCTCAGAAGCACAGTATGCATACATTAGATGATCCTTATTAAAGGCCTTAGTGAATTTTAGATCATTATCGCAACTATCTCCGCCTCGAGAAAGACTTGCTACAAAGAAAATGAGAAGACAGAGGGGTATTTGCTTTCTCTGGTGCCTTCATAATGCTGTAAATAATAGAATCACAAAATGTACATATGTTACCGCATGTGATTGCTTTGCCAATTAATTGATTCCCTGAGACTTAACTTACATCTTCAAAATGATTGTTTTTTCAGTCCGAGGCTGGCATTTTTTTGGCGCCTTTTTTCTAATGTGAGCACTAAAACCTATTAAGGGTGCAAATTCGAAATGGAAAAGAAAAGTTCAGGCTCCTCGAGGAAGCGCCGGTCAGAGTTTTACCCGTGACATATTCGGTCCCGCGGCCCAGCGGGTGCGCCGAAGCTCTGAAAACGTGCTCCGTCTCGCTTCCGCAGCACTTCCAGGCAAGCTGCTCTCATAAATCCCTTCTAATGGTGGCTGGCGAGGGAACTTTTTTAACACAGAACTTAGCAGCCACTGTTATTCACCCGTGGAGCGCGAGTCTCGGGATGATGGATGGTAATAAATATTGCACGGGGCTAACAGAGGTCCCCTCAGAGACGTTCAATTGCCTTGAGTGATAGGGTGCTGCTCGGCAACCACAGGAGAGGATGGCAGAGGGCAGGCTCTTCGAGGGGTCGGCCTAACTGAGTCTGTTCCATTTCCTCGGTGGAAACATGACAGTTGCCTTTTCTGAATGATAACACAATGTAGGGGTGTTTCTGCGATTCAATCTCTGTATGGCGAGTTTGTTTCCCGCAAAAAAGGAGGGCCGAAAAGACAATCCACTGTGCAGCAGCAGTGATAATTGTGAATGTACCTGGCATGTGAGGGGTGAAGAATGCAGCTCAGTGTTGTGGCCACTTTTCCTTGCTGCACTTGTGACTGGAGCAGTTTAATGGAGCTTTTTTTCTGACAAGGGAGCTCTGTTGAGCTGATCTGCCCACCATCTTAACTGCTTCCTTGACAATGGCTGACAACAGAGCAGATGTCCGAGCTACACACATCTGTAGCGGCCTTATACTCCTTCAGG
>OMNN01031103.1:0-20420 GCA_900302755.1 Chromis chromis | reverse complement strand
CAAATCAAATAATTCAATAATCATTTAAGTCAGGGGTCTCAAACTGCGGTCCTCGGGGGCCACAATCCAGCATGTTTTAGATGTCTCCCTCTTCCAACACACCTGATTCAAATGATCAGCTCATCATCAAGCTCTGCAGAAGCCTGATAACGATCCTGATCATTTGAATCAGGTGTGTTGGAAGAGGGAAGCATCTAAAACATGCTGGATTGTGGCCCTCGAGGACCGCAGTTTGAGACCCCTGATTCAAGTCATTTTTTCAGCAAAAATGCCCCAAAATAGTTGGTTTTAGCTTTGCTGTTAAAAGTATTTTAAGTCTATAATTTATCTGTGCTACTGGACTGTAGTTTAGATGAAATAAACAAATCACATATACCAAATAGGCTCTTGTGGCTGTGAGGGGAATTTTTTCACTACTTTCAGTCATTAAATAGAGTGTACGGTTAATAGAACTAGTCTTAAAAAATATGCAGAGATCATACATATGTAATAAAGACATATAAGATAAGAAAGGATTGCAAATATAAAAACATATAAGACAAGATAAACACTTATATTACAGTAAAAAAGGAATCGGTTAACAGTTTTCCATTACTGAAAAGGGAACAATGACATTAAAGCTGATTCTAAAGTACAGATTTTCCCCGTTTAGCACACACTTTAAACCTAAAAAATTCAGCTTGTGAAAAGAGTTGTTGTAGCAGACTTTAGTTCATGTGGTAGAGAATTCCATAGAGTGGGACTATAAAGACTGCAGGCATCATAAGCTGAATTTATTCTGGGTATTGTGATGAAACTTCATGATCTGCCTGTCTAGTGTGTATTTAATGAGCATGTCAATAATGTAGGAATGTGTCCTAGTACAAAGCATGTGGTTTAAGAAAATTAAAGAAACTATTGATTTTATATCTCAGTGTCACTCAGGTCTTGTTTTACCTGTCTTTCAGATAAACTATATGGGAATAACGCAGCCACGGCTAAAACCACCGTCCCCAGTGGCTCAGGCAGCAACGTTGGCTACGGCACCTTTTACCCCGAGAGCAACGCCACCTTCTCCTCCCCGCCCGCCTCCAACGCCCACAACAACACCACGAAGGGAGAAAGTTACCAGTCGATGCCTCCTCCTGCCGATCAGGAGAGTCCGTACAGCTACGGGTACGGAGACGAGAAGAAAAAGATGCTGACCCAAAGTCAGAGTGAGGGCCAGAGCACCGGAGGAGACTATTCTATGTACAGCACTGCTTACCCCAGCTCAGTGACCGGGGGACAGGGGTATAATAATAATTATGGTGAGTAAGGTTAAAATTCTATCAAATAATATAGATAATAATGTTAATTTACTCATAAAAATAATCCTTTGTTGCATTAATTCTGTATTAACAAACACAAAAAAACTAGATAAAGGAAATAACACTTCCTGGTTTGGTCTCTTTTCACAGGCTGGGGGGGGAATCAATCATCCTGGGGGAGTCAGCAGGGATATAGTTCATATCAGGGCTTCGGAGGACAGAACCAAGGCTCATACTCTGGATACAACGACATGAATTACTGATCATCACATCATTCTGAGCCCGTCTCACCTCACTATGACTCTCATTCTTCACCCCTGATAATGATCCTGAATTACTGCTTCTGAAAAGGAAAAATAGCTGAGGTGTTTCCTCTGAAACTGGAATTTTGTTTGTTTGTTTGTTTGTTTGTTTTTTTAATTATCTTCTCACTCTGCACCTCAGTTGTTGGTTCTTTCACATCTGGTGAAACAGTTGCCAGTGAAGTCATTTTGTATTTTATCTCTACAACATCCTTTACATCCATGTCGACATGAGTGTTGTGTTTTTTCTTTTAAATCTAGTGAACTGGTTCTGTATCACTCTATGGTTTTGAGTTTAAAGCTGCTTGTTGTTTTGAGCTAAAGGTTTCTTTTCTGTGTCATTAAAAATGATCTAATCTTTGTTGTAAAAATAAATGACTCTTATTTTGGTGCAAAGTTTCTGATCATCATTTTGCTACATAGTTTATTTGTGGTGAGATTTAACATTTAACATGACGCTCTGATAAAGCACAGTTGAGGTCAGGGTAGAGCTCCGCCTGTAGGATTATGAATATGAAGCAGTTCAAGTCAGGTCAACTTGACCTTCCCTTAAAAATACCAAAGATTTTCCTCACATCAGTGTTACTGAGGACATTTTGCAACACCAGCAAGTGCTGCAAATGATTTCTGCTCTCTGGTATGTACATAGTATAACACTGTAGCAGGGATGGTTTGTGTGTCCAATTGTGTGGTTCACAAAGATGAGAAGAGGCCTCACTGACTGAAAAATTAGGGCATCATAGTTGGAAAAGTTACTCTGGTTCCTTTGGCAGAAGTTAGCCCCTAATTTTTAAAAAGTGAAACCAAAAAGTTACAAAAGATCATTAAAGACAAAAATGTCCTTATGCATCAAAAACACTGCTTTAAAAATACATAATTTCTACTTCTACCGAGTATTTTTTTAACCAACATTAGTCCTGAACTATCAAAAATTAATTCTCTTAATTCTTTAAATGTCAGTTTGCTTACATATTTTTTTAATGAAAAAACATTTTAAAAATGTAATATTTTCCATATTGTGAATGCTAAGATGATATTTTATTTTCGATTATCACAGTCTTGATTATGCTAATGATTAACAACAACGATGAAATAGTCACTCAGTCTCCAGATTTTAGCCCTTTAAATGCAAGTTTGTTTACATATTACCACTGTTAACATAAAAAATTAATTGTTTTCAATATACTGCAGTTTTGTATTATGTTTTTTGGATTATCACAGTCTGGTATATGTGAATGATTAACAACAACATTGATTCTGCCATAACATATTGTCTAGTAATAATAGCTCATATGGAATATTCACTGTAGTTTCTTTTGTTTATTGTCCTTTCAGAAATTCTCCTTGTGTCTGTGCATGTCAAATAAATTTAACCACAACAAAAAAGGCATATGACAGACATTTACCAAAGTATTTAACAGAGCTATACATGTATATATGATAATTGTCTGCATGTAGGTGGTTTTTCATCTGTAAAAATATGCCTTCTATTGACATCTCAGGTCTGTAAAACGTAAATTCACAGTTTCCAATGCTTTCACTGTGGCCTTTTAGCTATTCAGCAGATCAATATGTTTGTATCAAAGGTAGAAGAGGAAGTCCTGTTCTCATTTGAAGTGACAGAAGTAGAGTAAACAGGAAATACAGATAATGTAGTTGCGAAACTAACTGCAAGAATGCATTTTGTAAGACCACCCAATGTGTCCATGACTTGACCCATTAGATTACTGGAGTAAAGTCAGCGGGCTGCATTTTTTATTATGGATTTATTCAAAAAGATGGAAGCACAAAATGAAGAAGGAAAATGGTGATTAACACCGAAGTGGAAAAACTGGAGTCTGGACACCAGCCTATAATAACCATTGCGGGTCACATGTGGTCCTGGTGACCCTCCGGTCCCAAGACTGAGTCAGGGTGTGAGCAACGATCATGCCCCTGCAGCGTGTTTCGGGGCTGGTCCTCCTGCAGCCTCTCCTCCAGGAACGCTGATAAAAAGACGAGGAGGAAGAGCGTCAATAGGGTCATCCCGAGCTCACCTCTCCAGTTATCAGCTGTGAGTGTTTTATCTTTCACTTTATCATCTCTGCACTCTGACACCTAAACACTTCACACATGCAAGCTGTGTTTGTTCTGTGTTGTTAGATGACTGTTTTACTTTGTGGCGTCTCTGCTGAGGGTGATGACGGTCATGTGATCTGAGAAGTTTATTTCAAAGATGACCTCTGGTGACACGCAGACACGGCTACTTTGATTAGTTCTCATTAACTCCAGCTGGAGCATGTCAGCTTCAGGCTGCAGCCAATCACAGGTCACCTTTAGGCATAAAAAATCATGACACAGTGTTGTTGGTTAGTGTGGAGGCAGGCGGGGAGAGAGGAAGCATAGGCCCACATGGTAAGCTGTAACTGTTGCTGTGGTTTGCTTGTTTCATGCTTCACTTCCTTGTTTTTATTGCTCATGCAGGTGCTGACTTTCATTTTACGTTGTAGCTGCATATCTTGATTTTCTGGTTTAAGTCTGTTGTTAACTGTAAATCTGATGTGTTGTTTGTCTCTAAAGATGGCAGTCACTCTTTTATCCATTTTAATTGCTGCTGTCCCTGTGGCCTACTGCTATCCTACTGCCTTTGAAGACCTGGGAGAGAGTAGCAGTGAGTATTATTTTACACTGACTTTCATGAGCCTATTCACTTTGAGGTTTGATGTTTTTAATGCTTTATGTTCCCTTCCAGAGAACAGAACCTCCATCAGGTTTCTGGCTATAGGAGACTGGGGAGGAGTGAACTATGCGCCGTACACCACCGCTGTGCAGAAGGCTACAGCTCAAGAAATGAGCAAAGTAGCAGAGCAGATGGGAGCTGACTTTGTTCTGGCCCTTGGCGATAACTTCTACTACAAAGGTGTGAACAGTGTGGATTCTCCTCGGTTTAAGGTCAGTTCAGTAAATGTCATGTGAAATAAAGACACTTGCTGTTAAAGAAGCACTGTGGAGGCAACAGTGATGGAAAGTACATTATGTAAAGTACAGTTGTGAGGTACTTGTACTTGGGCATTTCCATGTTATGCTGCTTTATACTTTCCCATTAAAGGGGAAACTATTGTAAATTCTACTCCACTACATTTATGACGGCTTTAGTTCCCTTTTCAGATGAAGCTTTAACACAATAGATATAATCACAAGCCTGTTAATGATTAAACCAGTGGTTTCCAATCTTTTGAGGCCTTTTGAAATCTTACAAGAAACGGTGTGTAGTAGGCATCATATTGCACTTGTCTGAGTTGACGGCTCCTTTTTGCCCTTTAAACTCCTCACATGGTTTAATTTCAGTAAATGTGCAAATGATCCAATATCCATTCAAAGATTAGAGAAACTGAAAACAGACTTGTGTATCTTTTTAATTTATTTATTTTGTTCTCAGATTTATCTGCTGTCCCTGAATATAAACTAGTTTAAACTGGCTCCACCTGCAGCAGTAACATGCTGCTGACACACTAATGCTTCACAATTAATAATCTAATGATGTCCTAGAAATATCCACTTTTATGTTGATACTTTTATTACATTTTCTTAAGTATGTTTTTTTTGTTGTTTTTCCATGCAGGTCTGTTGTACTAGGAATGGAGTATTTTCCTTTGCTTTGTTTGTTACTTGTATGATTTGAATAATTTTTCATCCACTGGGCACAAGTTAAGATCTTACAATACTCTTGAGCAGGGTCTCAAACTGCATTCCTCAAGGGCCACTATCCTGCATGTTTTTAGATGATCAAGTGTGTTGGAAGAGGGAGACATCTAAAACATGCTGGATTGTGGCCCTCGAGGAATGCAGTCTGAGACCCCCTGCTCGAGAGACAATTCCCTTTTTGAGCAAATATTCTAACAGTTTCAGGCCACATATTCAGGTGTTTTTATGCTTGGCTGTGGTGGGGGAAAAACTGCATCTGAAAACATTTATTCTTTGTGGATCAAACATGCTTACAAAACAAACCTACATACCATATTTCTGTCATGTTTTCTACTTGGTCTTTCTTGGTTTTATTTACGGTCCCTGTGTATCTATAACTGTATGTAAAGTAGTTCAAACCAGCACCACCTGCAGCAGCTACAACAGTAACAGGCTGCTGACACACTGAAGCTTCACTATTCAAGGGAAACCAAACGGCACTCGTAATGGAGTATTTTTACTTGCACTGCTGTATTGCTACTTTTTACTTGAGTAAAGGATCTGAATACTTTTTCCACCACTGGGAGGCAATAACTCTGCTTTCTCTTTTAAATCCTCTCGTCAGGACACTTTTGAGTCTGTGTACACTGCAAAGTCCCTCAGAGTGCCCTGGTATGTTCTTGCTGGCAATCACGATCATGCAGGGAACGTCAAAGCCCAGATTGAGTACAGCGCCAGATCTGACCGATGGTAAGTGGCAGCTTAAATAGATGAATTTTCAAACTACAGTTCAAGCATGTTGACCTGTCTTGACCTATTTTCGTTGGTATTTTTTTTTTTTAAACCTTGTTAGGAAGTTCCCTGCCTACTATTATGAGTTGAACTTCCACATCCCCAACACCGGAAAGACTCTGACCATCATCATGCTCGACACTATAATGCTGTGTGGTAACTCTGACGACTACGCAGACGAGAAGCCCAGAGGACCGATGTTTGCTGTGGACGCCAATCGTCAGCTGACTTGGCTGCAGGAGCGACTGGCTCGATCCAAAGCAGACTTCCTGTTGGTGGCAGGCCACTACCCTGTGTGGTCTGTGTCAAAGCATGGGCCCACAGAGTGTCTGCTGCAGAGGCTCCATCCTCTGCTTGTTAAATACAAGGCCACTGCTTACCTCTGCGGGCATGACCACAATCTGCAGGTTGGTGCATGCCAAATATGTTAACATTTAGTATATAAATCTGCCTCTTTAAGCTCAATCTTATCACATTTCACCTTCTTCTACAGTACATCGAAGAGTCCGATGTGGGCTATGTGGTGAGCGGTGCTGGAAACTTCCTGGATCCCGACATCCGTCACTGGAGCCACGTACCCAAAGGTTCCGTGAAGTTCTTCACCGGTCAGGCTTCAACACTGGGAGGCTTCGTCCATGCAGAAGTCACAAAGAACAAGATGGTTGTGACCTTCTTCCAGGCTAAAGGCACCTCTCTCTATCGCACTGTTCTCTCCCAAAGAGACTTTCAGTAGACGAACCAACGGGAACAGTTGGTATTTGCATACAGTATTAGTCTACAGTGTAGTTTGAAATCAAATGACTATTGATCCAGTGTTTTTTTTTTTTTTTAACCAATAGTATTAAAATTTCTGTGTATTTTGCTGTTTTAAAAGAATCAAAGTTTTACATGTGAATTTTTGTATTATAAAATAAATGCTGTTTGTACATAACGGGTCTTGCTGGCTTGATTTGATCTTGTGACAAGACGTACTCATCTGTTTCCAACGATGAGTAGATCTTGCTTCCCTTCAGGGTGGGGGGTTTTTGGGAAATGTGGCTTTTATAGAAGTGCTTGAATGCTTTGAACAGAGTTGGATTATTGGCTGTAACTGCAAATGAACAGTTAGACAAGACTTTAGCAGAGTTTGATAAGACTGGTTCATTTTGTATGATGGATGGTTGCTGCAGTTTTCATTGCATATCAGGTCTTCATCTACACCTGATAACTTTTCATGTTTTGTTTCTAAACTAAATTCCAATTAAGGCCTTTTAACTACTTTTGAAAAGACAAGCATTTAGGGGCTACATCTACATATTCTGCATAAATCTTTACCAGCAGCCAGACAGAGCCTTGAATAGGCCGTAGCTTATTTGGGCCTAGCTTTGTAGTGTAAGTTTGGTCTCTTCAGTAGTCGGTGGTTGCTTTGCTTGGTCCACTGCAAGACTAATAAGCAAATGCCACAGTCTTGCAGATATGCATATCTGAACCATAGACACTCCTAAGTCTTCCAGTCAAACTTTTGATTCTTTAATAATAAAAATAATGCATCAGTTTTATATAGCGCTTTTCTGGACACTCAGACGCTTTACATTGCATTATTCATTCACTCCATACTCGATGGTGGTAGCCACAGCTGCCCTGGGGTAGACTGACAGAAGCAAGGCTGCCAATCTCGCCATCGACCCCTCCGACCACCACCAACCACTCACTCTCAAACTGCATTCTTTATATGTTTAAAGTTATTTTTTTTAGCACAGTGTAAGGAGCAAAAAAAGTTAAAGAATTGCCAAGAATCAAATTATTAGCATTGTGATGTAAAACTGAGTCCAGAAACTAATACAGGGATGAGAATTGCAGTAAAGAAAGGCATAATGATTTGCTGCTCACTTGAATGTACTTTTTTTTTTGCAAGAAATATGACAAATTTAAAGCCCTGCCCTTTAATGTATACAGCACTGTCATGCTCATTGCATCAGGGGATTGAAACTCTGACATGGCTGGTTGCAGCTGAGGCACAGCAGAGGTCAAGACTTCCACTGTGACAGCTCTTTTGTCCGTCACAGAGAACCACCTGGCCTGCCAACAGAGGATTAGGCTGGATGATAGCAGATTGGCAGTGACTGCGGTCAGGATAAACTCGGCTCACCAATAACAATTAACCTGGGAGGAGAGCAGAGACCCAGAGCAGGCTGGTTTCTATTTTTACTCCCTCCTTCTGCTGACATGTTGAATTTTTATCGCCTTTAATTCCATGCTTTATTATCTGTTTTGTGCAAGCAAGTATTTGAGATAATCCCATGTTTTTATTTTGCCCAGAGAATATAAACATAATGTAATCTATGTGTTGGCCAGGACACAATGTAATAGCTCGTTTTATCATGTGATGAATTACCACAAAGACTTTATCCCTCCTCTGATCTCAGTCAGGCTGTTACAAGGTCACTGCCTCTTAGTCAGTGCTTTCCTGATCCAGTTGGAGTGAGTTACAGTCTGCTACTGTCATGCATCGTCAGCCTGAGAGCGGCACTGACAAAACTGAGCCAGTGCCAGTAAGAATTTGGCTGAGAGCAAGTTGTCACCTGAGGATGAAGGGCCAGTAAGGATCGCTTATCAGCAACTAAAGCAAATCCACTGCAAATCAAAAGGTTGCATGTCAACTGTAATGATTAGACACTATTTGAATTTACAGCAAGCAAAACAATGATTTGATTTCTCATTTCCACATGTTATCAATAATGGTTTAACAGCAAGTTGACCATATAAAGTCATTATTTTAAGTGGCTATTATCAATATAATTAATTTTATAATAGCAATGAATCAAATTAAAATGTGAAAATAATGTTCACCTGAATCTGTAAGTCCCCTTGGCCTTCCTTACAGACCTCATTGTTTAATCTTCTGAACCCCAAAACCTCCTAATGGGTTTAAAAGGCATATTTTTTATAATGTCCATTTATAATGTATAATTTTTACGTGTCTCATTTAAACATTCATCAAAAATAAATTATCTGCACTAACCAGATTCAAGAAAAACTAAAAATCTGCACTTCTTGGTACAACTGTGAACTCGTGAGCGATTCAGCAGCAACCAACAGTCACACAACAAAAGTTCAGGGACTTTCGGGGTGAACTGCAGGCTGTGTTTAGACAGAGCAGATAGGATGCAAGTATCATGGCAAATTAAAAATGTAAGTAGTAAAATATCTATTGCATTTCGTGTCACATTTGTTTCCATTGTTGATTACTCCTGTGGGAACTTGGGAAAATGCTGTACATGTTGATTCCAGGTTTATTCAATTTATGTAAAGTAAATAATCACAGAAATGTAAATTTCATTTTTTCAGTTCTCATGATTTATGGCTGTATAACTGTAGAGAAGACATGTTTGAGTTCTCTCTACTTCTAGCCATTGTTGTGCTATTACCATAGAGGTGCAGGAGTTCATATTCATATTCATATAATTTTTTTTTCTTCTTCTTTTTTGTTTTTATGATTTATGGATTTATAACTATCTGGTACACTATTATTGTTCAGTGCAATTTTATACCTTGGCTGGCAGATGTTTCACCGTAAAAGATCTTTAAAAAACTCATTGCACAGTCTGTTTACTACCAAAAAAGCTGGCAGATAATGTGTACACTGGTAAACATAATGGAGTACGTAGCAGCTAAAGAGACAAATACTTACCCCATGGGTTGGTACAGATTAGAAATAGAGCTAAAAGAGGTCCAATGTGGGTCCAAATGTAGTGCAAACTGCAAAATTGCGTATTTTAGTACAGTGCTTGAGGGAATATGTTTAATTACTCTCCAACACTGGAAAATATTTGTACTTTTGATTTCTTTTAGCCAAGAAATGTGTGTTGTTAATTCTTTGTTCCAAATGGAAAACACTTTGGGTCAGCTGCTGCTGTAGGACCATCTTTTGTATTGTTCGATTTGTGTGGTCCCCTGCACATGACTGTGTCCCACTCCGGAGACGAGACCTATCCCTCCTTCCTACCTCCAGCCAAATATACCCAGGATCCTGATTGGAGCAGCACCCAGACATCCCCTCCAATCCTGTGTATTCAGTTGGGTTAGGAAAGATACAAAAACCTGCACAGCTGGCTAAAGTTGTTGTTGCATTAGTTTGGAGTTATGTGTGCTACTACCTAAGGACTGGGTCAAGCTTAAATACTGAACATAGACTGTAGGCTATGATACTAAAATTGATCTACACACACACATAGCATTTCCCTGCTTAGCAACATTAGGAGCAGAGGCCTGCCTAGGAAGCAAGATATGGGGTGCCTCACAATGGTAAATTACAATGCACATCTAACCTGCTCCGTAGCAGTTATGTTTGAGATAACAGATCAACATGCATAACAACATCGCCTTTTGATCAATCTTGGAAAAGCCCATTCTGTGAGACACTGAGAGGGGAAGATAAGAGTTTTTTAAGCTGCAAGCATTTTCAAAGTCATTTCATTTTTCTATTTGCCTTTGTAGAGCAAAAATAATCCTAAAACCGAAACTGATTAAAAAGCCTCATATCCTGCCCGTTGACCCTATAAGATCTGCAGTAAGTCTACTTATCGGTTTGAATGATGTTTGTTCTTTACTTGCTCCCAAAACTATTTGCAGGGCTGCAGCTACAGACTTCAATTTGCCTTAAACGCCATAAGAATGAGATTGAATGGAGATTGGATGTGAGCTTACGGAAGTCATCCTCCACATTACATGAAAACTTTTATTTTTAATACTTGACTTTTTATTGTTTGAGTCAGCAGATGTCATAATCTTATAAATCCTAAACATATATGGGTTTAGGATCATAGTTTTCTCTTCCTGTTGATGTTTGCAACTGCTCAGGAACCCTGGGTTGACTTGTCAAGTTGATAATCAGCGTTGCACGATCGCTGAGCATGACTGCATTTGTTAGATTTAGTGAAGCCAGATAACAAAAGCATATCCTGTCTATGTTGAATTTGCTTCATAGTATGAGCGCGAGGGGTGCTGTTTGACTGTCTCGGTTTTGAGTAAGTCTAGAAGTAGGTTCATTTTTCACTTTTGTTTTTTTTCTGAAAGGCGTTGTAACTCTCCTCTTTTAGTCATATTCGTTTCTTTAATTTAACAGCAGCAACCAGCCCCTTGTAGTTTGCTCTTTTATTTAAAAACAAATAGGCATATTGCATTTGAGCAATAACACCAGGTTTAATGTTCCCTTTCCCTAATAAGCTGGAGCATAACAGTTCAATTCTGTGCTATATAAATAAAGCTGAGTTGACCTGAAACAACATAAATATAATGTTGCTGGAGGTATAAATAAATGGTCAAAAAATAGTTATTTCAAGATCGAATAAATGTCTGCACCCACAAAAATCTACAAGACAGCTGGGAACTCAGCAGAAACCCAGACTGGTATGAATAACATGAACTGTGTTTCTGTATCTGAGCCTTTTTTGGTGCATTTATTTCACCTTCCACTATCAGTGTTGAATTTCTAGACTTCAGTCGATGCACTAATTAACACAACGTTTGAATTTTTCAGCCCCGACCTGCACTCTCTGTTCAGGTGTAGATTTAATTGTGCATATTTCAGATTTCACCACCTGCCACCAACTGTCCAAAACTGCAGTCCAGTAATCCTTTGCTCACATGTTCCGCTTCAAAACGCAGACAGCAGCTAATCCCCAAAAACCTCTTGACCCAAATGAAAGGCCGATTTCACAGGGAGTCTACCTGGGTTAATATTGTCTTCATCTGTTTGGTAATCGGACAGCTTGAACTGCTATCATGCCACATGGAGTCATCATTATTCCAGGTGCAGTTCGACATAACAACAAAGAATTTTTCACACGACTTAATCTTAATGCAAATAAAACTAAATATATGATCTTCACCAGAGCCAAAAACACTGATTATGATAATCTCTCTATGATGAAACTTACAAATGTTCAAAAAGTCACTGAGTACAAGCATCTTGGATTTTGAATTGATGAGACGATGACTTTTTAATTTTATGTGACCAAACTAGTGAAAAAATTGGGAGAAAACAATGGTTTATTTTACATGAATACATCATGTTTTTACTTTGTATTCTAGCAGGACACTTATTGAGGCCATTTTTCAATCAGTCTTGGATTATAGTGACATTTTATACACTCTGCAGTAAAATTTATCAATGGTGACAGTTATAATTCTCATTTTAGTGAGCTGTATGCTATGACTGGGTGGATCTCCCTCTCTGCAAATACTCTAGAAATTAAATAACAGTTGTGGAAAAATGCCCTATCTTATTTATTCATGCTATGTTAAAGTTTGACAGTTAGGACAAAAGTAATAAAATGGTCAAATCCACAATCAGCCCCTTAAGTTTTTACTTTTTTCATTTTTTAACATTCTGTATTCTGTAGCTCTGTGGTTCTCTGCCCAGAACCTTCTTTAACTACCTCACAGTCTGACCTTCTCTGAGACTTTATAAGCCCCTCTGTTCCAGTTGGAGAAATCCTGCTCCTCCAGTACATCTGCCAGAGCGTCAGTGTGGAGCTAAGATCTTTGAAACCTGCCTGAGGAAATAGGATTAGCTAACTGAGAGACCTTTTAAAAGTTAAAGGGACTAGGGTTGATGTATTTGAAATAAAAAAAAAACTTCTGCACATTATTTTCAAGTGATTTGAAATACAATTTTAAATACACGTGTTTTCAAAATGCTCCAAGAGGTTCCCTTTTTCCTAATTTTGCTGGTCTGAAGTATAACACGTGTCCACTGTGTCACCATTGTTTATTCAATAATAACTTTGCTCGAATTCCTCCTGAAAGTCTCATATGTGGCTTTAACTTCCGCTACCCTCCACCGCCAGCTCAGTATTTCCTCACTTTATCACGCATGCCACAATTTGCACTGCTGCAACGCTCACATTCCACAATATCTATGCAGCACCACACTTCTGTTTCTTCCCTGGTCAACAGCAAAACTGACACTATGGAGGTCTTTGCCCAGCATGTATAAAACCCACAGACTGCTCACTTCCTTCCTTCTGCTTTACACTCAACAATCCCTCTGGAAACCTACAAATCTCCATTCAATCATCTCCTACAAACAGAATCCAAATGTAATATTCTCAAGTTCACCCCCTCAGATTGGGCTGCTGCCGTCCGATTATCTAATTCCACAGCTCAAAAGTAATAAAAGGATGTTGTATTAAAGGCTAAGCTGCTCATCTAATCTTCTCTCCCTAATCTCCACCCCTCACTGAATACAGGCACTCCGGGCTTCACAGATGGAATGAGCAATGTTGGCTCAATGAGAGTTTCCCCCAAAATTATAAAAAAAAAAAAAAAAAAGACAAAGTTAATACTTTGTTTGTCTGGAGAGAGACAGTAAAAGTGGAATAATCTCATTTGTAGTTACAGGCGCAGCCAGAGGGAATAAAATAAAGATGAGAAATTAGTTGAGTAACATGAATGAAAGTGCTGATAGTGTGCAACAACGTGTGTGTGTGTGTGTGTGTGTGTGTGTGTGTGTGTGTGTGTGTGTGTGTGAGTCTGTGTGTGTGTGTGTGTGTGTGTGTGTGTGTGTGTGTGTGTGTGTGTGTGTGTGTGTGTGTGTGTGTGTGTGAGTGTGTGTGTGTGCAGAGAAAGGATTAGCTGGATTAGGCCCCATCTCAGCAGGGACCCCCTGTAGTGAGGAGGAAGCCCCCCAAAACCAGGTCATCTCTCCACTACCACGTCTACAGCGACCTCCCATACCCTGAGCCCCCTGTACCGCCACCCTACCAACTAAAATAAAATGTACTTTAAGAAAGCTACTTTAAAAGATACTTCAAGAGAGACAAATAGGAAAGTACATGAAGTTAAATGTGCTTTAAGACAAAATGTTTTTTATGCACGTGAAATATGTTTTAAGCATGGGAATTGAAACCTGTTGCAGGAGATGTCACAAATAACAAAAATGTTGATGTGGAAATCAAAATGCTGTTTATTCATGTGTATTTTCACATCATTGTTTTAATATAAGGGCATAGTTAAAATCGAATGAAGACTATCATCTACATAGAAAGGGTAAGCAGGCTTCATGTATATGCTTCTGTTAAGGCTGATGTTCAAGTCACTAAAGAGCTTTAGCAACGTAAGACAAATGTGCAGAAAGCATACGATAGCATCTGCTTTTAATTATAAATCCAAGTTGCATCATTTTATCTTGGATCTGGGATTGGTCAGTCTTTTAGGTATGGTTTTCCACAGTAAATCCCTACCTATATAGACCTATTTATGAAAATACTGTCAGCATACACAGTATATTCATACTGAAATCTAAGGACAAAGCTGCCTATCGTAGGTTATGCTGACTTTTAAGTTACTCAAGAGCCTTGGAAAGAAACTAAAAATGCACAGATCACATACTATAGATATTACTGCATATTGTATTTGCATCAATCTCTGAAATGTCTCCAGCTTGGTCGCTGCTATTGGTCACATTGTCCAGGTAAACTTTCCCACACTAACCTCACATCACCACCTTCTCTCTCCTCCTCCTTCCTGTTTGTCTCTTTCTCAGCTGCTACTGTCAATCCTCTGACAGAGCTTTGATCACCAAGAAGAACCCACCTGTTGCCTTCCTCTACTGTTGGTCTGCTTCTTCCTTGTACCATCTGCTGTCACTGCGTCTGTCTCTCACTTGATCTTGGTTTCTTGGGACTCTCCTGCTTAGTTATCATCTGCTGCTTCCTATTATTGCTGCTTGACACACTTAAAACTCCAACAAATCTCTGCCATGAGGCATGATGACTTAATCTACTGACAACTTATTATAATGTGAAAGTGAGATCTGTGTATCACTTCAAACTATGATCCCAGCAGCTAGTTATCTCGTTATCTGTCAAAGTCACTTTTGAAAGAAACAATCAGCTCAATTTGTTTGCAATCTTGAAAACTGAGCAGCTTTTCTTGGATCAGAGCAATACCTTAAGCTTTTAATATCTGCTGGATTGCATTAGTAGAAGAACAAAAGTGCACCTCCACCATCCACCTCTACTATTCTTTTCTTCCTCTATGAAATCTGCAAAATCCTTCCATGACACTGAAAAAAACTGGTCTTACATTTCTCTTTTTGAAGTTCGGTCATTTACAGTGAGTGCACGCCATTGCCACACCTCCCCCTTTTGCAAGCATAACTGGATTCCACCTTATTTCTGTCTTTAAAAAGTCACATGGCAGATTTGACTATTTTTTACGATGAATTTCAATACTTCTGTTGTCCCTCGTGACATTAAATGCGACCTGCACTCATATTTCCTCCCGTAGCAGCAGCAGAAAGAGCCCTGAGCTGCAATAGCCGAACGCATACACGGCATTAAAAAGTAGTTTTGAATGTGGGCTCTGCAATGCAGGTGTGCACACAGCCACAAATATGTGATGAAAGGCCTTACTGAGAGCCGAGACCCTATCTGACCCATGGTGAGCCCCCCCCTTCACTCTCTTGCACTCTCCCCCTCGCACTCTTTTTCCCTCTCTCCTGTCAGCTTTCAAAGAGGAGGGGGGCTGCCACACAGAGGGAGAGTAAAATAAGCAAGGTAGAGAGATGGGTGACTATTATAGAAGAAGGGGGGAAAAAATAAGACAGAAAATAGAAAGAAATAAACGAACAGAGAGTGGAAGTACTCTGACGTGCAGCTGTGGCTGAGTGTCTCCTCACTGCAGGCGAACACACACCCCTCCAGCACCCCGACCCCTGACACAAATGTGACACCCCAGCTGCCAACCACTGCCCCCCTGAATCCCCACCCATACCACCAACCCTCACCCCCCAACTACAGCATTACCATATGTATGGCTCCCCTCGCCCCTGATTATGCTAATCACCTGTCCGGCCCCTGCAGCCCCTAAAATGGGTGTATTTAGCAGTCGGCTGGCTCCCAATGCAGCTTCCCCTGGGCCCGAGGTGTACATTCACACACTCCTCAATGGGCAGATTCTTCCACGTTGCTGCCTTCATTCAGGTCCCTCTCTCCCCTACCAACCCCCCAACGTCCACCCCGAAAAAAAAAAAATCCTATTCAATGCCAATGGATTCACAGAGCAGTGGAAAGAGTAGTTGGGGAAGAAAACGCTGACAGAAAGTCTGTGTTTGTAGCATGTGTGCAGCGGTTGTGGTTCAATTAAAAATGATGTATTAATGCATGCGAGTAGACACATGAGATTCGATGCTACTGTCACTTCGAGCGATGTGAAAGCTGTAAAATCTGCAGATGTAGCACACATTTTGGTGAGGTAAAGTAAAAAAACATGAAATAATAAACTGAAAATCTTATGGCAAAACTGTTCCGTCATCTAAAGCATTGCCGTGGATAAAAAAAGGAACAAATTCATCCCGTTTCTCCTGTCAGTGCCCATCAAATTCAAGCCAGGTGAGCCCTCTCCCCCTGCCGCATTTACAGCCTTGTGATTGGCCCACAGCCCAGCCATAACAGACCGTGACATGAGCCTGAACAGCCAATCTCAACCAGCCATCTCTTTGTCATTTCCTGTAAAGATGGCCCGTGATTCCAGGTATCCCGAAATCACACATTCCAAGTGTGAAAAAGAGGATGCAGACAGAAACAGGGAGAGTGTGAATGGAGGAAAGAGAGAGGCCCAAAGAAATCAGATTTCTTTTCTCAGGTGCTTCATTCAGGCATGAAGCTTTCCTCATTATTTGTGATCAATATCTGTGCCAATACAATGCACAAGAATCGGTGCCAAAACCAAATCTTTTTACTGTGCTTTTGTTTGGAGAGTGTGAACTTATTTGGCCATAACACTGACATATTAAGACTTTTTAAAATCATTAAGACTAGCAAGTTAGCAAACAGTGCCTTCACAATTGCATTTCTTGCTTCCTGACTTGTAGGCATTCAGACTGAAATAAGCCCCTGGCATTAAACAACACAGGGTGGCTGTGTTGCTTTAGATACTGGTGAGACATGAAATATGATCCAGGGAGTCCAGTTTGAGTCACATTTTTAGCTTTTAAGCTTCTCAGATCCCACTATTGTGCACAATGGCTTATGATAGTGGACAATGATGGGTAATCGAGGCAGCAACTGTTATTTCATCAGCGGTTGGGTGGTAGTAGATGGTGGTCGACAAGGAATGTGCATTTGCATGTATGTGATTGCCAGATGATGTTACATTACATTGTCGCAAAAGTAGAGCCAAATTTTGTACCAAGAGACAGACTTGAATGAATTAGAGAACTTCTTTTGCACTACTTTTCTCCGTCTCCTGTTTGGTGCTAGAGTGTTTTTTTTTTAATGCAAACAGCTATTGCAAACAGTGAGAATGAGCCAAAAGAGTAAGGCCGCAATTTGAAAAATGTAAAATGATGAGTTAAGATGATAAACTCTCCAAGGAGGTCAGGGGAAGTGCAGAGTTGAGTGATTATTATCTGAGTTTGTCACTTGGAGCGTCTATTTTTGAATTACATGTAGTCTTTTGAAGCATTGTAAGAATAAAAACATACATTAAATGAATCTGTGATGCCTGATTGAGTACAAACCCACCCTAATAAACACAAGAACTGAACCTGAATTTACTTTTGCACTCATTGTGGGCCAGAAAAATGAAGATAAAACTTTACTTTTTGCAGTTTACTACAGTTTTGAGAGCTTTAGTTACGTTTAGTTTAGTTTTTCCTGCACTTAGTTTGCCATCATGCATTTAAATATAGGACAGGGTGTGCAGACAGCTACTTTTCTCACTTCAAGCAGCCACGGAAAAAAATGTTGGATGTTAATATTCAAACAGAAAACTAGGGGACAATGCAAGAAAAAAAATTACACCCATCAAGCCTCGCTGCACATAATAACACCCAGCCAGTTGTGTTGGGTCACCAGCGTTCCCGATGTCCTGATGTTTCCGTCAGACTTCCAGGGAGGTCTCACTACAAGAGACTATTTCCCTCTGACGCATACCGACTCAATCTGGAGCTCCAAACCTCTCAATCATCTGCGAGAGGAAATGTTATCTCGGTATCTTTATGCCTCGCGTGTGCATATGTGGTACTTGTGTAATTGCTATCGCTGCCAGATTCTATGACGACGTGCGGCAGGAATTGCAATGAACTATACAGCTACGTATGTAAATGCGGTGTGCCAGAGGGGATGAAAAAATTCCAAAGAGACACACACACGCACAATGTTTGCAAGGAAATTTCTCGGCTCTGCAGTCTGAGAAGCATCAATCCACACCCCAATCTCTCTCCTAGTGTACGGTAGGCACCGCAGCCAAAACACAAACACACTACCGCTACTATACTCCTGCTTCTTCCCCTCACTCTGTCTCCCCTTCCAACACACACATACATACACACACACTCTCTCCCTCTGCTGTTTTGTACTTTCTCCACCCTTCTGGCAGTCAGAGCTGCGAGGGAGGGAAGAGAGGAAAGGGGAAGAGGGAGGGATGGGAGGGGAGGGGAGGGAAAGGGAAGGAGGGAGGCCAGACCACCCTGCTCTCATGGCAGGGCTGAGTGTTTACATTGCCGTGGCTCACTCTGTAATACATCTGGCATTCTGAGGCCACTCTCTCCAGCCAGGGACGGGGGAGTGGTGGTGGTGGGGAGGCAGGAGAGGGGGGAGGCTCGGGTAAAGAGAGAGACCTTTCTGGCAGAGAGGAAAAGAGAGGGATAGAGGAGAGAGAGAGAGAGAGAGAGAGAGAGAGAGAGAGAGAGGGGGAAGGAGGTAGAAGCAGGGGGAGGGAGGGTAATTCTCTCCACAGTCTCCTGTGGTCGGTCATTCGCAGGGCTCTGGTTTTTGAATAAGAGCGCCTGAAAGAATGCAAAATGTAAACAGAGAGCTTGGAGGCATCTCAGGATGTTGTTTGTGAATGGGAGCAGCGCGCGCACACACACGCTCACACGGAGACGCACCGGGACGGCAGTTAATGAGCAAATTCTTATAAACGTTATTTCATATTTACTTTCGCCAGGTAGGCCTAATATACACAAAGCTGTTTTCAAATGCCGGAGAGCGAGCTTGAGAAAACAGCGCTGTAAGTCTGTGTACAGTACCAGAGGCGCAATGTTTCCCCACACTAAATCCCTCACCAGCTTCGCCTGCACTTTTCATCAACTCGTAAAGTTTAACACAACACGCTGGAATGTTATTCCTCATACAGAGGTTTAATCCTGTTTGTAGTGAACTGATGAACACAAACTTAATTGAGTCCAGTTTGCAAGCGAGCATGTGCGAGAGAGCGAAGCACACGAAGACAGGAAAAGATAGATGACTCCATGCAAGCGTATTCTGTGCTAACTAGGAAAAAAATATTGGGTGTGGGTGCGTTTGTGTGTTTGATTGCTTGCGGCTGCTGAATGAAAGCTGCTGGAGATAAAGTGTGAGAGACAGATTGAAAGAAAGAATTTAAAAAAAAGAGAAAAAGAACGACAACAGAGGAAAACAGATGGAGAAAGAGGAGAAAATAGCAAAACAGCCTGCCATGCCATCCCTGGCCAACCACCTACTCATTCACAGAACCAAAACTCCAAAGCCTCTCTGCATATGAAAAAATATGTGTGTGTGTGTGTGTGAGCACATGCATCCATGCATGTATCAGTGCTCCCATACACATCAAAAGCCGAATAATTCAATCATGCAAACCACAATCCTCTCAGTGGAGACGCCACATTCGGGGCACTCCTCCTCCTCCTCTTCCTCCTCCTCATCTTCGTCCACAAGAAAGGATGTCAAGGCTTCTTCCGCATGCACTCAACATTATACTGCTCGCTCCTCCACTGCCATTACCAGCAAAACAACAAAACAACCACCGACTCTGTCAACTCAGCTCTTAATCACACTAGATACAAAACAGACATGCGAGGCGGGGAAGGAGCTGCTTTAGAAAAAAAAACAAAAAAACATTTGGTCCTATCAGAGCGGATTCTGAGACCTTAAATCAAGACTCGGGATGCACAGACATACATTTGGCACCATTATAACTATTACCATATTGATTCAGAAATAAGCTGCAGGCAAAAAAAAACAACATTCTGAATATTGAAAACTCTGGAAAATGACTTTAGATTTGCCTCTTTTTTTCAAGTCACTCATGTTTTATAACATCAAAGGAGGAATAATGACACACACTGAAGTTTAAAATTGTTATGCAGCAATTCAGAGAATAAATCAAAAATATATATATATATATATGTATCAGATTCACTGCCCTCTGCTGGAGAAGAGATGTCAAAAGGTTAAGCTCAAAATCCTTAAAATGAAAAACTACAGTAAGAAACAATGCATTCTCTGTAAGCAACATCTGGCTCATGAGATGCACTCATACAGAGTACACAAATGCACACACATGGACATACACTGGACACAAACAGTGCCTGGTGACAGCTGCGACTTCTGCTGCATTTCCACCA
>OMNN01031102.1:0-18477 GCA_900302755.1 Chromis chromis | reverse complement strand
GACACAAAATGACCACAAGAAGACACAAAATGACCACAAAAAGACACAAAATGACCACAAAGAGACACAAAATGACCACAAAGAGACACAAAATGACCACAAAGACACAAAAAATGACCACAAAGAGACACAAAACAACATCAGAGACACAAAACAACAACAAAGAGACACAAAACAACATCATAGACACAAAACAACCACAAAGAGACACAAAACAACCACAAAGAGACACAAAACAACCACAAAGAGACACAAAACAACCGCAAAGATACGAAAAACAACCACAAAGAGACATAAAACAACCACAGAGAGACATAAATCAACCACAAAGAGACATAAAACAACCACAAAGAGACATAAAACAACCACAAAGATAAGAAAAACAACCACAAAGAGACATAAAACAACCAAAAACAAAAATGGTTTGTGTTATTCTATCAAAGCAAGTTGTTTTATGCCTCTTTGTGGTTGTTTTTCACTTCAAACATTGATCCACAGATTAGCACGAAGAAAAGGACGCAAAAAATCAACATGACGCCACCTTCTTTAAGGATTTTTAACTTCAAAACTTACCCATGAGCCCAGATGGTCAACTCAATCTATATTCACCTCTTTTTTTTTTTTTTAATTAGTCAAATTGAAGATGGTCGGGCGTGAAGCATTTGGTAAATTGGGCCAAGTTAATGATTCTCTATTAATATGACTGTTTTTCTTCTTCAGACGGACATGGCCACCAGGTACAGGTGCGGAGCCGAGTTCCTGCCTTCACCGCTGGCCAGCAAGGCCGAGTTCGCCTTAACAGTGGAGCCCTCATTGGTCCGGAAGGGTCACATGACCGCCGTGGCCGTGGCGGTGGAAATGGGACACGCTGTGGCGTTTCTGGGCTCTGCAACTGGAGAGGTAATCGAGCTTTCGAGAAATCGAGAAACAGATGTGTATTTTCACCAGCAGAGCTTCATGAAGACACTTTTAACATCATGTTTTCTACTTTTAGTCCCCAGCTGCACCAAACTCATCAACTGTTTTACACATTAAGTTTTTACTTTTCTCTTACTTTCTCGGTGGAAACACAGCCTGCAGTTCAACCGAATAGTCTAATCTAATCTAACCTTTATTGATCCCCTTGAGGAAATTCCTTCTCTGCATTTGACCCATCCTATTCAAAGTTAACCTTAACTATACAAGGTTAGCATTTCACTTAGCAGACGCTTTTATCCAAAGCCACATACATAGGTAGATTGGCAGGGCAGCATTAAGGACCTTGCCTAAGGGTCCTCACTGGATATTTGTGCCCTGACCGGGATTTGAACCACCGATCTCCCATAGCCAAGGTCTGGGGTGTTAATCACTGAACTATAGGAGCAGTGGGCTGCCGCGGTGCAGCGCCCGGGGAGCAGTCAGGGGTTAAGGGCCTTGCTCAAGGGCCCACAGTGGTGGTGACTGGGACAAGCGGTCGCTCTCACTTTCCCACCTCAACCTCTTGCCAGTCTGGGGGCCACAAACCACTAGACCACCACTGCCCCGTGGCTTCACAGTTGCATTAGGGATCATTTTAGTTTTTTACAGAATCCGGTTCGAGCAAATGGTTTTATGTTCAGCAAATGTTTAAATGAGACATGTAGACTGCAGTAATTTTGATTAAACATCCCGGTTTCAATCGTATTTTTGGTCTTTTTTTCTGATGGAACCACAAGTTACACATGATGCATTCAAGGACAGTCAAAAAGGTGGAAATCTGAGGATTATTTCTGTTTTTATAGTTTCTGGCTCTGAATGGTGCAATTTTGGTGATTTTCTTAAAAAGAAAACGTGATGGGTCGCCCCGATAGCCTAACGGTTATGTCGCATGACCCAAGTGCTAAGGCGTAGCGGCTGTCCTGGGTTCGATTCCGACCTCGGGTGTTTACCGCATGTCCTTCCCCACTCCCCGTAATCTCAGTTACGCTCAGCTGTTTCGGCAGATGTTTTTAAAAAAGGAGCTGAAGAAACATCTTTTTAGATTTGCTTTTGTGCTTTTAAATCATTGATTTGATTGCAATTTCAATTTGTCATATTTCAATGCCTTGTTGTTGTTGTTGATTTGTTATTGTTGTTTTCTATTGATTAATTCTGTTGTGAAGCACTTTGTGACCTTATGCTGTGAAAGGTGCTATATAAATAAACTTTACTTACTTACTCTCTCCAGTTTCCAACTCTATCCACTGTCCTATCTAATAAAGGCATAAAAAGCCAAAAATAGGGGCGCCCCGATACCCTAATGGTTATGTCGCGTGACCCAAGTGCTAAGGCGTAGTGGCTGTCCCGGGTTCGATTCCGACCTTGGGCGTTTACCGCATGTCCTTCCCCACTCTCTCCCGTTTCCGACTCTATCCACTGTCCTATCAAATAAAGCCATAAAAGGCCAAAAATAAATCTTAAAAAAAAAAAAAAAAAAGCCAAAAATAAATCTTTAAAAAAAAAGAAGAAAAGAAAACGTGACTTTAATTCTGTTGTGAAGCACTTTGTGACCTTATGCTGTGAAAGGTGCTGTATAAATAAACTTTACTTACTTACTTACTCTCTCCCATTTCCGATTCTATCCACTGTCCTATCAAATAAAGGCATAAAAAGGCCAAAAATAAATCTTTAAAAAAAAAGAAAACGTGACTTTAATGTACTTTTTATGTCCCTGCAGGTGCTTAAGGTTCACCTGTCGGCCCATCCGGAGGTTTACGGACGAGCGCCGGGCGAAGTCACCGGAGACAAGGTCAACAAGAACCTGCTGTTCGATTCCGACCACCAACACCTGTACATCACCACCGAGAAAAAGGTCAGAAAGCTCCGCGACTCCGGCTGATTGATTATTCTTTTTTACTAAATCCATTTCTGTCGCGCTCCATCCATCTGACGCCCCAGAGAAGGTCAGGGACGCTGTCAGCTGCTTACTTCATCCTCGTCTTCATTTCATCCATCAGGCCCGACGAGTCTTCCATTTATTCTGTGCGTCTTATTTGATCATTTATTCATTCGTTGGACTAACACCAACACATCCGTCTGCATTACCACACAGGAGTCAGCCATTGATTTACTCGACGCCTTTGTTTTCCACTCGGCTTTTTCTCTTCATCCGTCTTTCTCTCTCTTTTGTCCTTTCATCTCTCGGTGGCCATCATTCTGCGCGAGGTGGAATAGATGTTTATTGATTCAGAAATGAATTAATTAGAAAGCACTTCAAGAGGGCAATTTACTTTGAAGTCAAGTGACGATACTCGAGCTTGTTCCATCTGCTCATTTAAATTTATTAAGCCGCACTCGTCTTCTTGTCAGGGAGGAGAATTATTTCTGCAGCTGGTTGGATGTTGGAGTTTCTACTACCAAACCATCAATACAGGGATTTCCCATTAACTTAGAGTGAAGCAGAAACAATAAAAGGTGATCTACATGAGGGATTATTTATGTTTCATGTCGCAGAATCTAAGTCGGACCAGCTGAGATATAAAGCAGCTGGGAAAGTGAAACCACAAAAGCACAAAACCAAAACACATGTTCGCATCTTCAGTGTTTTAAATTATTGTTCCTGACGACAGTTTAACCATCAGGAAACTACAATATACGATCTGTTGTATAAAACACAGGGTTGTAAGAGGAAGACGCTGCATGACGGTTTATTTTTGGGCGAATTTTAAAATGAGATTTGAGGAATAAAATGATTTTTGACTCTAAAACATTCTCCTCAGAGTTATAATTAAATAAAACAAATATTAAGTTAGTCAGTGTGATTTACACTTCCAGAGGATATTATTATCTCAAACAATCGTCCATGAATCCATTTTAAAGCTCTAGACAAACAAGACATTCAGAACTCGCCTGAAATTCATCATAATTTAGGTTCGAGCACCAACGGTATAAGAAACCTTTTGTAATTGAAATGATTATTATTATTTTTCGGCTGACTTTTAAATCGCAATTTTGAGGCCCTAAACATACTCGAAAACGCGTATAACTTGGCATAGACATTAGGACTGGCGAAAAATTTAATATTTTGGGGGAATTACACATGTGAATAGCAAAATGTCTCAATAGCACCCTCTACAAAATTTTTAAAAAATTGCTTGTATTCAATT
Organism: Chromis chromis; assembly: GCA_900302755.1. NCBI lineage: Eukaryota > Metazoa > Chordata > Actinopteri > Pomacentridae > Chromis > Chromis chromis. The sequence continues at coordinate 14,374 of OMNN01031102.1, read as the reverse complement.
AGTTTCACGTAGAGCTACGAAAGTCGGTACACATATGTATCTCGACAAGACGCACAAAAAATCCTATAGAACCCATACCCACAATGCAACAGGAAATTCGCCATTTTGAATTTACTGTCCGATTTTTGGCGATTTTGGCCAAAATTTTCAAATCGTCCACAACTCGTCCTAGGGCATAACTCTGAGCGATCTCAAATTTGCCCGGCATATATAACAGGCATTGGTGAGCAAAAGTTATTAAAATGTTCCGCAAAAGTATGACGGCATGCCAGTGGCAGTCCGCAGCGTTTTCCCATTTCGCCATGAAAATGGCTCAATACCGCCCCCTAGAAAATTTTAAAAATTTGGCCCCTGAAGTACGTTTCACCTACAGCTACGAAATTCGGTACACATTGGTATCACGACAAGACGCACAAAAAAGCCTCAACAACCCATACCTACAATGCAGCAGGAAGTCCGCCATTTTGAATTTACTGTCGTTTCGCCATGAAACAAACAGGAAGTGCTGTGTAACTAGCCTGTACGTGCACCAAATGGCCTGAAACTTCACAGGTGTGATCAGAGTCTGGGCCTGATGATAGCCATATGGCAATTTCCTGTCTCAGTCGCTTGCAGCTTTAATTTAAGTTGAACTTTCCTTCAGCTGTGAGGAATTGTTCTATAATATATAAGAAAAACTCAGCTCCCTATCAGTTATTGATATAAATGCCTCAGGACTTTGCCTTTGCCTCTAACTTTCTAATTTCCACACAGGTTTTCAGGAATCTAAAGCTGAATAAAAATGTTAAAATTAGTTTAAAGCTTCATTATTAACTTTTTTAAGTAAAAGTTTTGGGTTTGAGGACTTGTCTTTTTGTTTTAAAACTAATTTTCCACATAAATCTCTCCTCCCTACCTGCCTGAAACGCCTCATTTGAAGTTCAGGCTTTTCCTCTGTTACTTAATGACATCACACTGTAGCTAATTTGCATATCACCTGGCTAGCAGCTAATTTCCCCCTTAAAGAAAGAATGAGTAGCTGCCTCTTCATTACAGCTGCTTCTACTGGAGCTACATCCTTTTATTTAGAGATATGTGGTTAATAATCTGTGTAACTAACATGACCTGGCTTTGGTTGGACCAGCTGACCAATCAGAGCAGCCTGGACTTTTCAGGAAGCCTTAAAGAGACAGGAGCTAAATCCAGACAGAAGAGAAGCGTCAGCAATGTTCAGTCTGAGAAACAAATGTGTGTTTTCAACATTAAAGCATGTAAACATATTCAAGTACACCCCAAGAAGACAATTATAAACCAGCAAATGTGCAGAATATGGGCTCTTTAAATGACATGACGATGAATCAGCTCTCAGAAGCAGTCAGGTAATCTTGGCTGCAGATTTTATTGAAATGGGATGTCAGTGCTGGTCAGTGCAGGTAGGATAATGTAATGTAATGAGAAATAAACCCAGGCGGAGAGCGGCTTTAGCTGCACTCTGAGCAGAATACTAATATTAGATTCCTTTGCAGCATCTGTTTTATGTCCATGTGTAGATTTGCCTTTAAGCCGCTGCATGTTTTTCACAATAAGAGCTCCGTGACTATAAAAGCCTGTCGTACGTCTGCAGATCACCAAGGTTCCAGTCCAGGCCTGCCACCTGAAGACCGACTGCCACTCCTGTGTTAGCATGAAGGATCCCTACTGTGGATGGTGTGTCCTGGAGGGAAAGTAAGTCACGCACACTGACAGTTAGCAAGCTAGCTAGGTGGTGCTAATCGTTTTTTAATGAAATAATGAATAGTGTTGAGAACAAATGGCACAGCTGATAGATAGATAGATAGATAGATAGATAGATAGATAGATACTTTATTGATCCCAAGGGAAATTTAAGACCAACTGCTGCAAGTTCACGTTCTTTTTAGCCATGTTAGCCGTTAGCTCGCCAGCTACAACTAGCTCAACCTGTGCATTGAACCCACATTTTTTCCTCACTGTGGGCTCATGTAAAGTGCACATACTGTTTTTGAGCCATGCTGCATTCATTTTATCGATCAAGTATGTTTTATTTAGTCTCTCTTGTCGTCTTCTCTCTGCTCTGTGGAAACACATCCTGCAGGTCAGCCGAATAGTCTCTGAATTTTTGTCATGTGACTCTTGGTCTCAGCTGAGTCACTAATAGCTTCTCGGTTGCGCTGAGGACTGCAGAATTTTTTGGTTTTTGCAGAATCTGATTAGAGCAAAGTATTTATGTTTGGAGAATTTTTAAATGAGACATGTAGACTGAAGTTATTTTGATTTAATGTCATGATTTTAAACTTAGATTCGGGACTCTAGTCGTCTCCTCTCTGCCTGCAGTTCAGCTGATTAGTCTCTGAATTTTTGTCATGTGACTGTTGGTCGCAGCTGAGTCACCAATAGCCTCACGGTTGCGTTGAGCACTGCAGAATTTTTTGTTTTTTACAGAATCTGGTTAAAGCGAAGTGTTAATTTTTGGCAACTTTTTTAATTAGGCATGTGGAATGAAGTGATTTTCATTAAATGTTGTTTAAGTCTTAGCTTTGGGTAATTTTCCCAATCAAACTGCATGTCACAGATGAGTAGTTCAAGGACTGTCAGAAAGTTTAAAGTCTAATTATTCTCTCTAATTAATCATTTTGTGTCATTCTGGTGATTTTTATTTAAAATGACTTTGAATTTAACTGCGTGACTTTGTGGAGTGATCGGATTTTGAGGCTTTAAAAGTTTGTGGACATAAAAAATTGGATCCTTTTAAGTAACCAAACCTCTAACAGACTGAAGGGAAATGTAAGTGAGACTGGAGCTGCCGGTCGTCTCCACAGTCTCATTTGTGTATTTTAATTATACAAAGCTAACACTATCACCAGTGCTTTGAAAGTTATTTAATAAAATCCTCTAAAAAAAACTCTATTTTCACTTTTTCATCTGGTGGAACTTCTCTAAATATTTAATCTCAGGTTGAATCATGAGTCAACTTTGATATTTTTACTCTCAGGTGTACGAGGAAGCAGGACTGCAGTCGCTCGTCGGAGGAGAACACCTGGCTGTGGTCGCCCAATCAGCAGTGTGTTCAGATCCAGGCCTTCAACCCGCCGAACCTCAGCTGCAAAAAGACCCAGCAGGTAGGAGAGTCGAGGATGTGAACCGACACGCAGATTTCCTCTGAACCTCCGTGGGCCTGAACCCCCCTGAGCTGAGTTCAGATCCTGCTGAGCTCTGCTTAATTTAAACCAGTCAGACCTGAAACGGAGCTCCGGCGTTTTGTGTGTCTGTGTTGTCAGCAGCATTTCAAACGGGTTCTCAACCCCTGCCACGTGGACCTCCGGGGGCCCTCGGGGGAGCCGCAGAGAAATAAAGTCGCTTTTGATGCGCAGCAACATTATAATTTACAATTTGAGGATGTGAGCCAGATGTGTGCAGCAGCTTTGTTTGTGCTGCTTTAAAAAAACAGCTCCGAAAGTGAAAATGTGCTTCTCTAGAAATGTTGCATCACATACAGAAACTGCTGCCTGGTTTCGGTGAATCATGTATGAGCAACAGCAGGAGCAGCAGCTTCATTTAGAACAGGAACAACACAGTTTGTTATTTACCTTGTTACTAGCATGTTCACAATTCCATCATCTGGTGCAATTCTCTCTGTGATGACTGATCAGTAATAAGAAATATCCACCTGTTTAGTGACTGTTGTGAAGCCTGTCATTGTACTGGCACATATTTAGTTTACAATTATAGCAACAGCAGCAAATGTTTGAAGTAGACATCCAGATATCCAGCCCTAAATCTGAAAACCAAACCTAACTGGTGTATTTGGGGTTTTGCTCTTGAGAAAACTGTTAATTTCAGACTGTTTTCCAGCATTCATGTACATTTATAGACTAATATTGGGGTGTCCACAGCGTCAATGTGAAACACCTCGCACTGCATTCTGGTAGCATCGTGTCGTGTTTCAATCGACCGGCTCATTTGCATAAAGAACTCATTATGCAAATGAGGCGCGTCAAGTGGAGGTCTGATGCCTCGCAAAACTTTCGTAAAAATTCTGAACTAGCCGTTGTTTTTGTTTGCTGAACTGTTTTCGTAACAAAAGAGAAAGTTTGCGACAGGGCCGCCATGTTGATCCAACGCCTCTATAGGACTGGTTTCCTGTGAAGGTAAAGCACCTATCATGACTCCACCTAGTGGCCTGCTAGTGAACCACTTCTCAAGCGTGCGATATTGGGAAACACGTTGCCTCACGTGTAAAGCTACCCCTGTGGACACGTACAATTAGCCTGCAGCTAATGCTATCTGGAGCGACGTAACATCTTTCTAAAGTCAGATTACCTTTAGAAGTCTTTTCCACTTGATGGACACGTCTCTCTAGCAGAGAGTCAACCTGGAAAAACTGAACAAGGAAGCTCAAACATCAACACAAATCAGGACGTTAGCTGCTTTCACGGTGGCTAAGCTAACGGCTAGAAGCTAAGTTAGAAGGCAGCCACAGATTAACCTGAAACAGAGTCTGGAAAAACAAAGCTTTAAGATTTGGACCACAGTGGGAAATAAAAATGATAGAACAGAGAGAGATTAAGAAAACAGAGAAGATCCAGGAGCCAAACTGTTATTGATCTCAATCGATCGATCAGATAACAGAGGAGAGCGACCTAGTGTCATGAGACGCTCAGATGTCATCACTTTTATTTCTGTTGTACATTTTCAGTTACAGTAATCATTATTAATGAAGAAGCCTTGTTATGAATGACAAGTTCAGTGCTCTTCATGCGCTATTACTATATAACATTTAATGTATATTGGTCCCAAATGTTGATTATCAGCCTTTTTTTGATTTCCAATAATCAGTATTATATCAGCCCTAATAAAACATGTCCCTCAATGTCTAGTGTTTAGTCTATTTATTGAATTTTAGTAATTTTAAACTTAAATGTCTTTGAATAAGTGTAGTTATGTAACCTAAATTTAACAATCCTAATAGGGTTTCATAGAACTACACACTTTACATGTAGTTGTAGTGGATGAAATTGAATTAAATCGAGATAAGCCCATAAAGTTTCACGCCCTCTTGAAGCAAAGTATAAAGACTTTTAGGTCAGCTCCGACTGAAAAGTTTCCATGATCAGTTCTGAAGTCTGTCTGCCTTTAAAAAGCAGAATGGAACTGCTATAATCCAATAATATCTAGGAGATAAAAATGATCCCAGCCTACAGCGTTAAAGCAAAACTAATTTATGGAACACTATAAAATTCAGAATCAGAATGCTGCGGCAGCCATTTTATAGAGTGAACAAGAAGAACCTGACGGATCAACTGTCTGAATTAATGAGGAATTGATCAAAGAGCTGCCAGAAAGACTCTCCGTCCTTCACCACGTCCACCGACTTCCCCTCAAACCTCACCGCTCTCACGCTTTGCTCATTTTACCCATCAGCCGTGCTCAGAGTGACGCTTTCTCCTTACGTGGTTCAACTGGAACTGTTGCTTTAAAAGAGTTTCGGCAGCCAGAAGTTTCCGATCCGAGCGGAAGGTGGATCTGAGGGCAGAAATGTGTTGTGTATGTAGATTTGGTGATTGTTGATTTAAGTAACGCAGTCGTCCTCATCAGACGTGATGAGGCAGCAAAACAACATTATGGCTGCGTGAGAATGCAATCAGGTCAGGTTATAATAAACAATATGCAAATGCAGAGAGGTGCTTGAATCCTTTTATTAAAGTGCAGCCGTAAAGGAAGGAAAAGTTTTCTGTTTGTCTGGTTGCTTCAAGAGAAGTTTCAAGTTCACCTTCTGTAGTTTCTGGGCGTTTTTTCTCACTGTGGGCGCATTTTTATTTGTAATATTAATTCCTGCACCTCTATGGAAACAGCACAAAGTAGAAAGTAAAGAAAGCATAAAGGAGTTCAGAGAGCTGTGGTGACCGACTGGTGCAAGTTCATATCCTTTTTAGCAATGTTAGCGGTTAGCCCAAACCTTTAGCACACATGCATTTAACCCACATTTTTACTCACTGTGGGCTCATTTTTGTTTGCACTATTAATTCCTGCACCTCGATGGAAACGGCACAAAGTAGAGAAAGTAGAAAGGAGTTCAGAGACCTCATGTCCTTTTTAGCAGTGTTAGCAATTAGCCCAAACCTTTAGCACATTTAACCCACATTTTTACTCACTGTTAGCTCATGTAAACTTTACATTTCTTGCAACAAAGTCTTGAAGGTAACGCCTTCATTTTTATCTAATTTTAAGGTATTATCTTGTGGTAGGGCACTGTGTTTTCTCCAAGCTGTTTCTGGGCTTCTTTCTTTTCTTGCTCTCACGTTTTTCCTCACCGTAGTTTAATTTTTCACTGCAGTATTTAGTCCTGCACCTGTATGGAAACAGAACAAAGTAGGAAGTAGAAAGGAGTTCTGTTGTAACCGCCTGGTGCAAATCAATGTCCTTTTTTTTTTTTAGCAGTGTTAGCAATTAGCCCAAACCTTTAGCACATTTAACCCACATTTTTACTCACTGTTAGCTCATGTAAACCTCAGCATGTTTTTGGACTGTGGGAGGAAGCCAGAGTACCTGGTGAAAACCCACGCTGCACAGGGAGAACATGCAAACTCCACACAGAAAGATCCCAGGCGTCCTAACCGGGACGCGAACTGGGGATCTTCTAGCTGTGAGGTGACGGTAGTCAAACTACATTTAAATAGAAATACATTTTGAAGCTGTGTTAATTTTTTTTGGCCTTTTGTTTATTTTGGTACATAAGAAAACATACACAATTTACATTTACACATGTACACTATGTTGTATTTAACTTGACTAATGCGATACTTATAAAAATACAGCTAGTAAAGGACTAAAATACACAATAAGACTTGTAATAAATGCTCATGTTGCTCTTTAACGCTGCCCCTTAGTGGTCAAAAAGTTACTGCATGTTTAAAGTCCTTTAAAGAAAGTTCAAGGTTAAAGTCTCTCCGTTCTGGATTCATTTACACCGGTTGATGATTTTCTTTCAAAGCAGTTAGTTTTCGTTTTCAGGCCTAATGATTAAATATGAGCGCTGCGTGGCGAAGCACCACCCTACACAATTATTGATACTGTTTATATTCGTCTGGCTCGTTCTGGTAAATGTGTTTGGGAGGAAAAGTAATTGCCGCCTTGATTGTGTTCATTGGAGACATTTGTTCCAATCAAGGATGTGTGACATCTTTATACTGCAAACAAGGCTGGAAGGTTACTGGATGCTGAAACAACAGGAAGATACATCCAAGAAGGAAGACATAAGAGAAGATGTTGGTTTTAGTTGTAAGCCTGAATGTTTACAGTTTGTACTATGAGACCTTTCCTTATTAGTGGAGTAAGCAAATGATGTAATCTACTGTAATCTTTAGTAGTTTAGCATTCATGATATATATATAAATAAATATCTGCAGTATTTATCCTAATATTTAAGCCCCAGAAGGCACATTTAAAATAATTTATATAAACAAGGAGATAGCTCTATAAAGGTCGCTATTAATCCTCTAAACTCCAAGCAGCAGTTTATTTCCGTTTTTAGTTTCCGTCACATTTTTTCTTCACCGTGGGCTCATTTTTCAAGTCCAGCACTTCTATGGAAACAGAAAAACCATGACTAGAATCAGAAAGAACTCAAAAAATGTCTTCTTTGCAGGAGGACACAGTTAGAAAGACAGAAATCCTAAAAAAGAAAACACACAAGTTGAATTTCTTTGATTATTTATGTTACAAAATTGAAAAAAAAAATAGAATTAACATGTACAATTTTCTTTCCAAATGCCCACTTGTGTACTCCAATACTTTGCACATCAGCTGTAGAAAGATGTTCCACCATGCTGAATGTATCTTCCAACAACTTGCTCCTCTGTATCCTGTTTCTGAGCCATGCTGCATTTATTTTATTGATCCAGTATGTTTCATTTTCCTCTCTTGTTGTCTTTGTTTGTGTCCTGTTTGTCATTTTGTATCTCGTTTTTGCGATTGTGAGGCGCTAAAATCTAAAAATTGAGCCGCTCTGATGAATGTTGGGGTCCAATTAGGAGCGGGGGGGGGAAAGGGGGTCACCAAAATTTAATGACATGTTCCTTGGCCCATTATCAACATTTCCTGAAAATTTCATCAAAATCCGTTCATAACTTTTCAAGTTATCTTGCTGACAAACAAACAGACAGACAAACAGATAAACGCCGGCAAAAACATTACCTCCGCTTCGTGCTTCGTGCTTGGCGGAGGTAATTATAATAAGATACACCAAACACATGTCTGGTTAACATATCGTTGCATATACATGTTAAGAAGCTATTTCTCAACGGCTGTTTCAGTTGCAAGAAAAAGTATGTGAACCTTTTGGAATTTCATGGTTTTCTGCATTAATGTGTCATAAAATGTGATCTGATCTTCATCTAAGTCAAGGGTACTGACAAATACAATGTGCCTAAAATAATAACACAAAAACAATTCTAATCTTTCATGTCTTTATTGAACACACTCATTCAACAGTCAAAATGGTAGTGGTAAAAATAAGTGAACCCTTGAGTAAATGACCTCAACAAAGCTAATTGGAGTCAGGTGTTAGCAGTCTAAAAGTCATACTTTTTCTTGCCACTGTATTTACAAACACCTTGTTACCACCAACAGAAAATGTTCTCATACCAAACATGGCTGAAGAGATGTTCAGTTAAACTGTGTATTTCAGCACAAAGCTTGGCTGACTTACCAGCTACAGCGATGAAGCAACCCCTCTGTTTCTGTAGCCACGGCTGTCAAGTCTTTCCACTGTCTCTGCGTTTCTTTTCATTCACTGTGCCGCTGCACTTTACTTAACTTTTTCAACTTTTCTTCAGCTGCAGTGTTATGGACCACTGACTGCACCATGTTTTCATAGACTACTCACTTGCTCGAAAGCTGCTAGAGCATATTTTCTCAATACTTTCTGTCCTCCGCTACTTTCTTCTTCCCACTGTTGCCTAGCAACCGGTGTTACTTTTCCTCTTCATTTAGTCGTATCTTCACTCCATTTTCCACTGACATTGTTTTTCTTATTAATTTCCTCTTTTTTAATTTGAAAGTTTGTTTTCCAAATGTGAACCTTAGATAACTTATATAAGAGAGCTTATTCATAAATGATGAGCATGATAAGGGTGTTATAGGTATAGTATGACATTATTAACCTGTGGCAAAGTCAGCTGGTAACAGGTTGTAACATAATATTGCAGACGTAGTGGTCAAATGCCACAAATGCTTTATGCTTCCTCAAAATGTGTCCCAGAATCCATGTTTAGTTTTGCATTGCTGATAGATCAAAGCGTTGCTGAGACATGACTTCCCTTTCTGTTTGACCTCGCCAACAATATTAATTGGGTGCAACTGACCAATACTTTTAAGAATCAAAATTCCATATGATAACTTTTGTGACGCATGTGTGACGATCTGTATGATGATTAACTGAGTCCAATTTGTTGAAAGGTGTAAAAAAAAAAAAAGAAGGGAGGGCTGTTATATAGATCGAAAATAACAAGCTTAAGCACACTCCCAACTTCAACCCACTGGTGGCGCTAGAGTCCTCAAGCCATAGACTTAAAAGTTAGTGAAAGAAATCAGGGGACTGTCCCGAATTAGGGTAGCAAATTTCAGAATTGTTTGCCATACGGTTCCATATGGCTGCAAGGATAATTATTATTTGAGTGTGGCCATTTAGAACAGCTGTAAATACGTTTGGCTTTAGACAGAAAAAAAAAACTCATTTAAAGCAAGCTCTTCTCTTTACATGTAACCTAGACCAGCCAGGTTTACCCCAGATTTACTGTAGATGCCTCTTTTGAATAACAAATCATTAAATCATTCCAATGTTGTAGTCCCTTTAGGGCAATCCTGTATCTTCTGCCAATAAACTCCTAGAATGTATGCATAGGAATCCCAACAGTCTAGACTGTCTAGCCTGTGTAGAACTTGGTAAAAAACAAAAAAAACTAAAAAAAACTATAAAAATCTGAAAAGCTGTCTGAGCCTAGTTCTGACATCCCTTGGTGGCTTTTTTAATTAATCTCCGAAGCATTGCTCTTTCTCTGTGGGACATTTTATCCCTTTTCCCAATACAGCCTTGAATCATTAGGCAACTTAATTGACTGGTACATAAGCGATGAATAATAAAGGGAGGTTTCACAAGCCAGGCCAAGAATCCTTGAAATGCTTTTAAGAAACACTGAACTATCGAGGAGGCGTTTGTCAACAACCCCTGACCTGACACAGGAGATACCTCAGTTGCACATACGGTAATCCTGAAGAAGAAACTGTGTGGGAACAGCAATTTTTTGCTTCGTGCATTAGACGAATCTGTATGTGTAAGATACCCACTGGAAACTCTGTAGTATTCAATTTTAGCCTTAAATGAATGATTTCAGATTGTGGGACGTGGATTAGTTTTAAATACAGCAGGAATTTGAGCCTCTGCAGCCCGGAGATCAGAGGAGACTAGACTGTAGTTCAGAAGGTTGTGTGCCTCACAAGGAGGAAAAGAAGAGAACAGAATATCCTCTACCTCAAATCAAGAAGGAGCTCTCGCATCTGGAACCGCCCAGTATTTTTAATGTCTAATATGAAATGCAGAGTGATAGAACAGAGGAAGCAGAGGTCATGGAGGTCATACTCCTTCTCACCATGCTGGGTTTTGAAATTTCTCCAGCTGCGTCTCTCCTGTCCCATAGCAGGGTGGTTAGAATTTCAATGTACATACAGTATAGTGAAGTTTAGGTAAGTTGACTGTGAGGGAATCCCATGACGGTCACCTTTCCTCTGTCTTATGTGACCTTCAGGTAGCATTTCAAAGATCTGAGGTGTGTTTGGGATCATTATCCTGCTGTAGGATGAATGCTTCTCCACAAAGACGCAAACCAGAGGATCTCTCAAACCTGTCCTCGATTAGGGTGGGGTCGATTTGGTGCAATGTTTTGTTGGGCACTTGAGGCACCGCCATGTTTCTAACAGGTAAACTATGGTGGCAGATTAATTTAACTGAAAAAGCTTCTCATGAGATGAAATCCAACTGTGTTCCATCTGAATGCTGCTTCAGTGGAAGGACACACTTCTAAGAAATCTGACCTTTGTACAAAGGAGTGAACATGGCCGCTGCCACTAAGGTGCTTCTGTTTGATAGATATAGAGCTGAATTTATTTCATTTTACATGTCAGAACTTCTTGTGTTTTTAAAGGTGCAGTGTGCAAGATTTTGAGCACAAGTATAGCATTAATATAACAGCAAACAACTATCTGTTGTGTGAAGATATAGTGGAGTGTCCTCAGCAGAGAGTAAAGTCACGGTTCCTGTGTGTGTTGTAATCCTGTAGTTCTCTGTTCGATGTTTTGGCAACTGGTCCGGCCTCTTGTGTATGTTAGTGAATGTGAGTCCCTCCCTTTGAAACTGTTGTCCATCCCCACGTTTATACCAGACTGTAAGTAAACTCCAGAATTCAGTCAGTTCCAAATTCAAATGTTTATTTGTCACATACACAGCAAAGTGCAGTGAAATGCTTTGCTTCCCAAAACACCTAAGAATTTTAATAATAATGTATTTTATTTATGTTATTTACCTGATTTATGCAAACTCATTTTATTTCAGTTTAGTGTGAGATTTCTCTTTTGTGGCTCTCCTCTGCTTCTTTTGCACTTGAGGCTGTTCTGCTCTGGTCGGGTCCACTCCAGGGCATCCACAAGGGAACACAATCTGTCCACTGGTCCCACCATGTGTAAAAACAGAGAGACGGAGACACAGGTCAAGTGACGATAATGTTACTGGAGATAACAACCACTCATAATGGCCGTTCAGTGTACTTTATAATGCTTGCATTGCCTAATGATTTTATTCTTTTGTTGGCTCTCGTATACACAACCTCTCTGTGTAATCAATGAAATGTGAAGGAAGAGGGGAGGCGTTCTATAAAATTCTCAAGTAACAGAGTTTGTTAATACTAATTGGATTATCAAGTATTGTTATCAAGTCCTAAAAAAATGCCTGTACCTCCTTTAAGTGTATAAACTGAAACCTTACTAATAACTCAATGTGAAACAATATAGTACATGATAGACATCTGAAATTTACTAAATTACAAATAAGGGTAGTGGCTACAGTCAATTAAATATTAAATCTTAGAAATCTGCTTACAATAAATTATATTTAGACCTTAACTGATTGAATTAGTATATAAATCTTCTTCGACTAGTGTTGGATATGCAAAGTTTTTGTTTTTTGTTTTTTGTTTTTTTTAAAGGCTCGAGGAGTTTTGATGTTGCAACACCAAAACTGAAGCTACACCGAATTTAGCATTAGGTCAAAGAAATTTCATGAATTAGATGTTAATTAATTAGATCACAATGCAAGGAGCATGCTGCACACATGGTGGTAAAGCACCATAAGAACATCCTGGGCGTGGTTCACATTCCAGGTCTTTGATTGCACATAGATGTTATGTTTAATATCCTGCTTCTATTGACCGGCCATTTTTCAAAATGTATTAGTTGGTCCAAGAACCTTTCATTATTTATTGTGTTTTTTGCTGAGGCCAGAAACTGAAATATTGTTATATACAAAGAGAGGCTGCAGAGCAAAGGGACGTAACAAGCAACAAAAATGTAAAATCTCATGTGGTGTTTGTTGCTGCCCTGGAACATTTGAATTTAATATATTATCTACTGACCAAACACCTGGCAAAATAACATATATACAAATTCTAGATTTAGTTTAGAGCTGCGGGAAACAGTTTACACCCAGAAGAATTACCGTGGATCTTCAGAGTTTCTGCAACTCACTGGCACTGTATATAACCTCTTCTTTATCTCTTTTCAGTTGCTTTGTTGTTACCTGCTGCACACAGCACACACACTGGGCTTCCAGGGTGGTTGCTGGGAACCAGCTATGAGTTGCTGCATAACCGCAGGGCAAAACAACTCTGTTGGGCCCCGACTGACCACCACCCCAAGCCCCATATTCCCCCCACCTGCTGCAGGCACTTCCATTTTCCCATTAAGCACACAGCACACAGTAAACTACACTTGGCAGCTTCATTATTTGCTCAGAGACCAAGCAGTGCTTCAGTGCTGAAGTAGTGCATGGCCCTGGATTTATTCTGTGTCAATTAGTTTGTGATAATTGACAATGAAATCACACAACTTTACATAAAATTTAGTTTTATGCACCATGTGAACACAACATAAACTAAAATAGAAGTATTAAAACAAGATTTCTACTAGGGGTCCCTCTGTAAGACAGTGCCCGATCATAAATTGCTTGTTTCATTTTTAAAAAGCTTCACTAATTTCCTAAAACAGCTGGGCACTGTGACAAATATTACTCAAACTGTTAGAGCTTACTTGCTGGGGACTATTTTCAGCTGTGGATTAATACACATTTTGTGCCCTAGTGAGTGTTTCTGCCAGCAGGGTGGTGTATGTGTTACTGAGTCTAAATAAACTGTAGTGTGTGTGTGTTCATAGTGATGAAGGGACGTGTCAGCCAGAGCAAGACTTCACACAGTAGCATATTCATGTCATCTGAAAGACCCTTCAAGCTAAAGGCTCCAAATTTATTTGACAGCAAGATATTTTTTAGTCACGCTGGCTGTGCGGCTTTAATAGTGCCAGTGTCGATCAATCCATCACTTTGATCCAGACTGAAATATCTCACCAACTGTTCCATGATTCGTCATGACATTTTGTACAGACGGTTATGGTCAACAGAAGAGGCCTAAAGCCTTTGGTAATCCCCACATTTTCCCTCTCGTGCCATCATGAGCCTGATGGGTGGTTTGGATTGGATTGACATTAACTTTGGTTCATATATCTATGTTGTCCATCTGGATGAAATGAAACTTCTTTAGTAATCCCCTGACTTTTCAACTAGCGCCAAAATTTCACTTTGTCAAGTACTTTGATGTATGGCTCAGTATCCGTAATCCTGCGCTACAGCACATTGTGTACCGAGCTCATAAGCAAATGTTAGTGTGCAGAAACGTAACTGTGATCCTGAACATGCTAAACATTATACCAGCAAGCAGCATTAGTGTTAACATTGTTATTATGAACATGTTAGCATGATGACAGAAGCATTTAGCTATAAGTTTTCATTTTAAGCTTTGACATTGTAGCAAGCGGAGAGGTGGTCACTCAGACTACAGGCAGTTCTGTATTGGCAAGCATGGAGCATAGTGGGGGTGTAAGAGCCATTTCTGTGCATGTGTTTCATTTTTATTTATTTTTGCTGTGAGCTTCCCACCACAGGGGGGCATCCCTGCTGTGAACTGTGAGAGGTCATATAATCAGCCAGGTCAGGCCCTCAGGTGTGGCTGATGGAAGGGAAGCAAACAGTTTTAGACCGTGGCGTGGCGTGGTGTGGCGT
>OMNN01031100.1:0-18735 GCA_900302755.1 Chromis chromis | reverse complement strand
TTTTCCTTTTTCAGTTTTTGTTCTGTAAAAAAAAAAAAAAAAAAGTTAAAATTAAGTTTTATAGTAGGCTATATATAGTAATAATAATAATCCAAAACAGAATCATATTGTGTCTTCCTTTGGTCATACCGGAGCTCTATTGTCAGAAAAATAAAGTCAAGTTTATAACCTTTTAGGTATTTGAACCATGTGTTTATATGTTTAAGATTGCATGTGGAGATATATAATCATGTAAGCTAAATATGAGGATGGTGAACAATCAGAAGGTTGAAATTCATAAAATATGAGGAAAGTCCATGTGTAAACAACTTTGGATAAGCCCCCACAAGATAGCCTGAACAGAAATAGTAGGTTTTGATGTAATCATGACATGCAGCTCCTGAACAAGAGGGGAGAATCAGGCCAGTATGATACACTGGTGGTCCAATGACGCACGTTGCGCAGGCTAGAGAACTTTATTGAAGTTATTGCAGTCTGTGACAGTGTTTAGTTGCTCTCAAAACCAGCTTGATTTGTTTGTTGTCTCTCCATGGTGTATAATAAATTATCTACACATAAACCCAAGATTACTGACTCTGCTTATGTTTCTTCTTCTCAATTGTGTTAGAATGATTTGGAAAAATCCACCGAATGTGGTTGTCAGAAAACTTCTCCACCTCACTATGTTAGTAGGTGCATGAATCTGTTTGAACTAATGACAGAAATCTCTTCAATAAGTCCCTGTTGTTGCATTAAAAAACAGATATCTCCTTCAGAAAACACGAGAATGTCAAACTGTCAGACACACTATTTGGATTATTGACCACACAGTAACCATAGCTCTTAATTTAGAGCACAAGGCCTGATATTTTTTTTACATATGACAGCAGGATGACTGACAAATATGAGCTGCCACGGACTTCTTTCTTGAAACTCCAATGCTTTTACTTTGAAAGTGAAATCACCTTACATCCCGTGTAGTTCTGTCTATCTGAGGCTGGTTTTACACAGTTGAAAAAAGGACCCTGCTTTCTTCTTTGCAGAGATGCTGTATGAATGTATGAAATGGTGAAGGACTGAGAGAAAAACCAGAGTTCTGCTTGTGTAACGAAAGCTGGAGACCAAGAGAAGGAAGGGAGCTGAACCGAACTCTGTGCGCACACACACACACTCAACAAAAAGTTAGGCGGCGAGAGAACAAAAACCTCCAGGACCGAGAGAATGGGGGGGAGAGGAGGTGTGTTAATGGAAAAGGAGGGTTCCCAGACATGCAGCAAGAGCTGGAAAAGTAGTACCCCTCTCTCTCTCTCCTCCGTCTCTCTCTCTCATTCATCGGCTCTATGTCTCTCACTCTATCTCTGGCATCTTACTGGGGTGGGACCAGCTCCGTCTATACACTCCAGCTGCGTCTGTCTGTCAAGCCGACGACCCCTCCCCCTTGTTGGCATAGACAGAGAGGGGGGGAGAAGGGAGGGGGCTCACACACAAAACAAAAGTTGCCCCTATTGAAGCGAAGGCACCCCATACTCTGCAAATTTTTACACCCTGCACACACACACACATGCACACACAGCTCCTTTTCTGCAGCTCTTTGTGCCGTTCCTCTCACTGCACTTGATATAAGGGAGGGGTGGGACGTACGTGAAAGAATTCGCATTCAAATATCTATGACTGTGACCAAGACTGAGTAGGAATGTTAATCTAATAACGTAGATGGAAGCTTAACTAAGGACAACTTTGAGAGAAGTTTGAAAAGACAGGAGAGAGCGAGAGTGAGAGAGAGAGAGAGAAAAAAGGATGACTGGACTAAAAGGAGAAAACAGAAAAAAGGAGAAATCCCAAGCAGAGGGGAAATGGCTGGGGTTTTGCATTCCACCAGCTTGGCAGCGTTATTTCATGTCCCAGACTGTTACTGCTCCATTTGTTCTAAATGAAAGACCTGGCCCACCATGCACCATTACATTTAGACCTATTTACTTTCAACAATACCATTAAGAATTCAACCGGCCAACATTACTTTTTTTTTAAAAAGAAGTGGTTTAAAAAAACGAGTCTCGTAACTTTAGTTGCACTGCATTTCTTTCTCTTATGTGATTTGCAATATCACATTCCATTTAAGCCATTTAAACATTGAGCGAGTTTCATAACCCTGTTTAAAAATCCATTAAGTGCTTTGGAATACTCATGGGAGCAGACGAGGGAAGAGGCATTACTCTTTACTTTCTCTGTAAAATCTGCATGTGTGGGCCTAGCATGTTATTTTTTAATGCCGAATTTTAATTTACTTAATTTCCATGCCAACGAGATTTAAACAAGCCTACAAATTTATAGTGGCTCTGTGAGGCCCACAGGCAGAGCTGAGGCTGGAGCTGAGGGCTCACGTTAACATGCTGTCTGCTCAGCTTCTTCATTTTAGTCTGCTAGTGTAGGAGCATTCGCTAATTTGAACTAATCACAGCTGAGGCTGACAGGAATGGGACCATCAAGTATTGGTTAATTACACATTAAAATTATGACCTGATAATAGATAAAGATAGGAAAATGAATGTTTGTGCCCAATTCCATAGCAATCTATTTGAATAGATTGAGACATTTTACTCAAATTTCAAAAGAGGAAAAGTCAGGGGATAAGCATAGTTACTAGGATTCATCACCTGGGATCCACATATATCGTATTGTTTAGATGTTGAGATATTTGTCCTTCCTAAATGAAAACTTTGACCTACTGATGGTGCCAGATCAAAAGTCAAGGGGTCAGTGTATTCAGTATTATCCATCCTCTTGGAATCATCAGTATCTTTGCAAAGAGTCATGGCAGTCTGCTAAATAGTGGTTAAGATATTTCAGTCCCAACCAAAGTTGGAGACCCAAGACCTGTTCTAGTTTACCAAGTAAGCTGGGCTTATCTCAGTTCCAATGACTTATCGGCTGGTTATGTATTAGATCCATAAAGGAAATTCAACATTCAGTAGTTCAAGCTCAGTTACTCTGGCAACCTATGCTGGGAAACTAACCTGGTCCAGAGCCTAACTTAAGCCTGAGTTGTTGCTTAACCAGAGTTCCTATAACGCTGACCCGATGGGAAAGCAAGGTTTTATTAAATATATGGCACATGATATCAAACGTTCAGGCTTATGCCTTAACAAAAAAAATCTCGATCTAAATTATCCCCATAGAATAATAATACATAAATAGTATAATATGATGTTGATCAGATGTATAGATACTGTTTAATAAGAATATGAATATGAATAATAAACAGACAAAAAAAAAGTAGCCACTGCCTGCTGTGCATCTAGAAAGTTATATATTTTCTGACACTAAGCCATCTCGCGGTTTGCTCAGTGGCCATGAACGTTGTTTGCTCTCTCTGTATTACTGCTGTTTGCTGTGGTGGATTGGTCTGATCTATTCTCGCTCTTTGAAGCTGCTAAAGAATAGCAGGAACATGCAATCATCACGACTACTTGGACCTGTATTGCAATAGCTGACTGCATGAACTTTAACTGACCTTTGTGGAAACTCTTTAACCCCGACTGATTTGTTCAGTCGGGTCAGTCCAGTGTTGGACTTTAAGTCTCACTTTTCTAAATGCGCGTTATGAAACAGATTCATATAGAGAAAGATATTTCCATCTGATCTCTAAAACCATGCTAGCATGGAAGCATGGTAAAAATGACAGTTATCAAAAGGCAATCTGTTTGAGCAACCAGCAATATTAATCGATTATTTATAAATACTTTATTTATACAGCACTTTTCAAACAAATGAAACGCACTTCAAAGTGTTTTATGATAAACTGAGGAAGCATAAGATGACTTAAAGTCTAATACACACCAAACGAGGTTGAAAGATAAAATGTTTGATGGAGAGTTAAGATGATAAGATAAATAAAAGTTAGTGCAATCAATAAAAATAACATTGAAAACAAAATTATAAAGAAAAGAAAAAAAGATATTTGTCACGAATACATTTTTTTTACAGTATTGTGAAATGTTGTTTTCACTATCCCAGTTGGGGTCAGAGCGCAGGGTCAGCCATGGTACAGCGACGCTGGAGCAGAAAGGCTTAAGGGCCCAACAGTGGCCGCATTGGGGTTTGATCCTTTGACCTTCTGATCAGTAGCCCAGAGACTTAACCATTGCGCCACTATTGCCCCAGAAATAAAATATTACACAAGATAAATTGATTACATTAAGAGTAAAATGTTTATAAAATAATAATGATGATAAAAAAAACTGAGTTTAAATACAAAAACAGTGCAACTATAAAAACCCTGCATAAAAGTCAGACTGAATACATGGGCTTTTAGTCTACATTTAAAAATATCAATATTTTCACTTGTGCTCACATCATCTGGCAGCTGTTCCAGCAGCTCAGAGCGTAATGGCTAAAAGCAGCATCACCAAATGTATTTGTTCTGCTTTGTAGCACAGCTGAAAGAGAAGAACCGCAGGATCTGAGGGGCCTTCCTGGTTCACACACCAATGTTACTTCAGAGAGGTAGTCTGGTGCAAAGCCATGCAGCGCCTCAATATGAAATCAATAGGAAAACTAACAGTGTAAAGACTTTAAAATAGGCATAATGCATTCTCTCGTTTTGGTCTTTGTCAGGACTCGTGCAGCAGAATTTTGAAGCTGATTCATTGTATTCTTCAGTAGACCAGGAGAGGACTGTTACAGAGGTCTAGCCTGCCAGTTATAAAAGTGTGCATCAATCTTTCTGTGTTGCTCAGAGAAAAACTGCCTCATATTGGAGTTGATTTTCAGTAGAGTGAGAATAGACAGGACCAGCTGAGATAAACTAAATATCCAGACAAATACAGTATATTCAGCATTTCATTTCAAAACAAAACCCTAGATTGTGTTCAACATCAGAGGCTGGCGTAACATACCGTTTCCAGGGAATACCCGCTACTGTCAGACAAAATCTATATTCACGTGAGTCCATCCAACCCACACCCAGGTCTTGTAAAATAAATGTACAAGGTGTATGAATAATCCAGGAGTTGTAATCAAAGCTCCCGAAGTCGGCTTTAGTCTGTCAGAACGTACAGTGTGAACCAGATGGTGGAAAGGTTAATGTTCAGCAACAAGGCGCGCTTTGACAGCCAGACACCTCCGATGAAGCTACATCTGTTAGAATCATGTTTTTCGCTTCCATTCATGATGGCAGATGCACCGAAACACGGGGAGAAAAGGCAGATACAGAAAATAGACTGAAGGCAGGAAAATACATGCGGTGCTTCGTTACAAGAAACGTTTTCATAATCTTCGGTTTCAAAGGAGACTTTAATGACGTTTAATTTTTTGAGTTCTTTGCCACACTGTCAAGAATACTTTTTCTTGAAACATTACTTTACCTTCAGACTTTTAATAACGAGGTGAGCAAGTTTAACCAAATACCCCACTGTACACAAAGCAGGCCCTCATAAAAATGATATTAAGGATAACACTGACTATATAGGAGAAACTCTGCACAGTGTAGGAGCCTGATGACAAAAATTATCTATGTATGCATGCTTGAGCGTCTACGGGGCAAGATGATGTGCCGCTATAGGCTGACTGCTGTTTATTGTAACAATGGCACAGCTTGCAAAAAGCCCTTATCTCACTACTTTACTATCATGTTTTATTTTCCCCTTGAAAAATGGCGAGTCAGCGATGCAGAGGATTAGAGTCCAATCTATTGGGGGCTTTTGTCTTGCAAAAAGGCAATTTTCCCTTCATTTAGGGAAATAAAGCTCTGTTTAAATGACATCACTTCAGATCAAAAGGTTCTATTTTCTGTTTTTATGTTGCAATTCTGTAATTGCATGGCAAGATTTGTAATACAGCTGCAACAGGATTAGGCTCTCCCTTGTTTTCCATCTTGTCATGCGTAATTGGGACACTGAAGGAGGCACGAACAACAGAATCCGAACCAGTCAGATGCTGACATGCAGCAAATCACTAACTTTCTCATCCCAAAAACATTTTTATTATAACCTTCATTTTAGATGAATATACTGATTGGATCTGATATGGAGTCTCTCTAAGGACCTTTAAAGGGTATGAGCCAAGTGCTAATGAGTTATCTCAGGGCTTAATGCACCTTTCAGCAAAATTTGAATAGACAATCTTCAATATTTTTGACATTTTGATATTTCTTTTTACATATGGGTTAGGTTATTTTTTGGTGGTAAAGTTATATTTTTCATATGCACCAGAACCACAACCTTTAAACCACCTAATATTGTATTTGTCCCCCTTGTGCTTCCAAAGCAGCTCTGATCCATCAGTGCATTGACACACAACCTCTGGGGGTGTCCTGTGGTGTCCTGGACTGGGACATTAGCAGTGGATCCTGTTAGTCCCACACAATCAGACTATTCTCCAGTGCTTTGCA
Source organism: Chromis chromis (assembly GCA_900302755.1). NCBI lineage: Eukaryota > Metazoa > Chordata > Actinopteri > Pomacentridae > Chromis > Chromis chromis. The sequence continues at coordinate 12,368 of OMNN01031100.1, read as the reverse complement.
GAATGGTCTGGCTGCACCTTGTTATCATTCTGCTATAGGGGGGAAATATGTTCTGGTTTGTTTGTATCTCTTTATCCAATCACTTCATCTGTCAGTAGTTTTAAGGTGGCTGATGAGTGTATGTTCACATGTTGGGTTATGATTTTTGGCCGATTTTTCAGCCACTACATCTCTGGCAGAGATTCTATTAGCTGTGTTGTATTGCTTAGAAAAAATAATATATAAAGGGGATTAAAATCAGGTTGTAACTGTCCGACACTGTTCACTTGTCCAACTTCAACATTCTTTTCAAGAATGTTTTTCAAAGAAGGTTGAAGTTGTGACTTTTTTCCCCACAGATGGAGTGTGTGTTTAGTTCAGCGCAGAATGATGAGCCTGAACAGGGCCTCTGGAGAAGGAGGACTGTCAAGAGTAGTGCCCTTATTTTTTTACACATTCCTGCTCTATTATATGCTCCTCTACATTCAAGAATCACTCTCAGACTCTCTGTGTGAGACAGTTTACAGACAAGACCCTATTTCTTTGTGCATCACCCTTTTTCAAATACAGCAGCATGTAAAAGAGGGCCCTGCAGCCTGGCTCCAGCATAAGACAAACTATGTGACTTTTTTGATCGAGCGTGTGTGTGTCCAACCCTGTGACACAAAACAGCAAAGGTTTGCAGATTCCAGATTCTGTGATGTCCAGTCTTTTCACAGCCTGTCCAGATGCGCAGTGTGCCTCAGCCTGAGGCGATGCCAGAACTCATTAAGTCAGTCAGCCAGAGTGCAAGTGCAAGTCAATACGTGGGTCTGACTTCATGGCTACAGTCTGATGGTATATGAACTGTAGACTACTGCTGCTGCACATACACTCCTGCTGAAAAGAATTCGCATGCTGATAATGACTCCAGTGCACACGGGTGTAAGACTGGTGATTTACAGGAAGTAGCAAATACCGAGAGGGTTGCTTCTGTGACTATTAAATAGAGCCAATATTTTAGACCAATTCCAGGTGAAGTATCCAGCTGAGAGTTAAGGCTGTCTCTTCTGAGTTGATTCATCTGCTGTTTAGTTTGTAGGTCTTGAGGGGAATCTTTTCATTAGTTGATTTGTCTGGCTTAGTGGAGTTTTAAAAAAAGCAGAGTTTGAGCTGCCATTTGCACCACTGTGCATTTGTGTTTCTAAGTAATAGCTTCTGAGGCTAGTTTACATGACTGTATGCATTTGCCGTGCAGAATTAATAGGAAAGTTTTACATTTTATACTACTGAGGGCCCGGCTGAAACTTGTTTTATTTGGCAGTGGACCTGAATATTCACATTGTAGTAACCTTTATTAAAAAAAACACACTGGGGTGAAATTGAAAAGAAAGGTTTAGCTCTGAGTCCCTTTGGCCAATAAGGCATTTGTAGTCTTAAGGAGTGCTCTGTCTAATTAAGTGTGAATTTGCTCCAGCGAATCTTCCAAAACAAGGCTCAGTGCTGCTCCTGTTCCTCATTTGATCAACATTTACATGCTTGTAAGTCATGTCGTAAAAATGTCACACCGGTATGTTAAGCTCATGGGGATAATTAAATCAAGGCTTTGAAGAACACCTCCAGCCCTACTATAAAGTTCTGAGACTGTTTTCAATTTTCTTTTCTTTTTTTTTTAGTTATAGGGGGGTCAGCGTCCAGCCTTGTTTAGTTATCCTGCTGGACACTGGGAATGGTGAGGTCACATTCCTCAGGTGACTCCGGGGTCTTGTGAAGGAAAGAAACTTTATTTTAAACATATGGGCTCTAGTTTAGTCTCTGAATTTAACGGTCAAGCCCAGCGGCCTGTTTAGACTACCATGGCCATCTTCAAGTACAAAGCAGATTCACACCAAAACACAAAACACATTGGTTTCATAATAAAGGCTGTAAAATAGTGATATATCTAAGGTTTTCTTTGCCCTTGTCTTTACTATTGACCTTGTCATGGGACTTTATTTAGCTTTTTACATAAAAATAGCAACAAAGTCCGCAGGATTTCCCCCCCAGAGACTAAAGTACGAGTCCCTTGTGGTGCCATTCTTTTGTCGTATTATTTTTACACTTTGTTGCATTTTTCAGTCATTGTTTCCTTTTGTTATCAACACAGCTGCTGCAATTAACCAATTAATCAATTAGATGTCAGCTATTAACTTAATCGGCAACTGTTTTGATAATCAATCCATCGGTATAAGTAATATTATTTCAGGAAAAAATGTACAAATTCTCTGATTACAGCTTCTTAAATTTGAATGTTTTGTCATTTCTTTTCGTCTCTATGAGCGTAAGCTTAATATCTATAGATAGTGGACAAAAAACAACAACAAACAAACATTTGAGTGTGTCCTAATGGACTTTGGGCAAACTCTAATCAATATTTTTCACTATTTTCTGACATTTTATACACTGAACTATAATAAATATATTATTCAACAATGAAAATGATTGTTATTTGCAGTTTTCTGTTGCTGTTTTCTATTGTTTTCAGTCATTGTTTGCTTTTACCCAAACTAACTGGTTAAGTTTAGGCACTACTTGGTTCGGTTTTTAAAAAATATCACAGCTTGGCTTAAAATGCACCTGTACAAACACGAAATACAAAGCTCTGCAGAGTGGCGAGTCCTGCCACAAGAATTTTCTGTCAGCATCTCACAGTTTTGCAGAATTATTAGTGAAAATAGTACATTTTGTGCTATGGACCAATGCACCCATTACACCTTTTGATGGAAACTGGGCTGTCAAGTACATAAGCAGACTTCCATCTTGTCCAGAACTTTTAAATTAAGGCGGTGCCCAGTTAGCCTGCCTCCTCACCTCTTTGGGTGCACAGGGAGGATGTGTGCTGAAGAAAAGGCGAGCAGTTTTCAGCTACCCCTCTTAGTGCTTTTAGTGAGCATAATGGTTTAATGGATTGTGATCAAATGGCAGGGAGGTGCACCAGGACAGGCATTAAGTCCACCAACGTTGAGGCTGATTTGAAGGATGAAGGTTTGAGCCGCCCCAGAGGAATATAAATAGCCCAGAGTACAAAAGGCTTTTCCGCCGCCTCCCCTTCAAACCTCTCTCTCTCCCTGTTCACCTGAACATGAGGAATATGCACAACCCCAACCTTGAGTAAAAATTCCTGTCCTTCCATGTCAGCCCCTGTACCAAGATGAGACACAAAAAGGACTTACCCGCCCACAGTGAGTAGTTAGCACAGTGATTCATGGGCCATTGCCTCAAACTTCACTCTTAATGTTGAAGTAGGGTGAATAAAAGATTACCTAGAACGTTAATGGCACATGCACTCTACATTTTAGCTTAAGGATGAGAAATGTATTAGGGCAAAGCAAATAGATTGCATTGCCTATAGAATCCTTTGGACATTAGATCCCAGACTTAATCAAACAAGGGCAAATGCATAGTGATTAAAATTGCCAATCTATCTGATGAATCCTGACACTACCACCTCTAGTGCCACACTGCTTTAATAGCTAAAACCTACGGAAATGATCAAATCTTGCAACATCTTGCAGATTTGGAACCTTTGGGAAGCACTGCTTTAAGCGTTAACAAGCTGTAAGGAGAAACCGTACCATCAACACATCCCACATGTGTTTTTTTGGCCAGTTAAACTGGACTCGGATGCAAACCAAAGCAACCACACAGAAACTCTTAAGAGGAAGTGGTCTCAGTCCAGTCCAAAAAGAAATTCTGGAGTGGTTAGGTTGTGATGGGAACGTGATCTGATCTCAACCCGATCCAACTACCAGGTACACTCCGTAAGTTTGGGCTAAACAGCTACTGTAATTTCAGCTGTGGTCTCACTAGCAATGTTTCTCTCACAGATATCTGCCTATTCCTGCAGACAGGACCTTCTTTTTGTATTTACTTTCTTCCTGCTGCCCCACACACATCTGACTAATAATAAATGACTGTTCTCATGTGGTTTGGAGTGATGCACTTTGTTTATATGGATTTTTCTTTACGTGAAAAGAAACTGTACCTTGGGGAAAATGCGCCATCTTTTACCAACTCATCAACTATGTCAGATCAGAAGAAACGAACTATAGGTGTGAACATCCTACTGGACAATCCACCATGAACACTAGTACTGCTGTTCAATTTGTCTCATTTGCATCAGTCTTTGAAGATTATTGGAAAATATGAGCAGCACATTTGCATCTCCAGACTGTCATATCCAGTAGCCCGAGTAACCTTTAATCTGTGGTAAGACATGATTAGGTGTTCCATATAGAACTATGGAAAACAAGCAGCAACTTTATTAGAATTTTAATGTGACTTTTCTGCAGGCTGCTTCATAATGAGAGGAAAGTGTTCAAGGAGGGCTACACGAACAGTGTGGTATACAAAAATAAACAAAGGAGGCAGTTTCACACCAAGGTAATTAGGGTGTTTATGGGAGGCAAGAAGGTTCTTGATGCCACAGCAAGGGAAGAAGACAGGGGAAGATAGAGGAGGGGAGGGGGTAAACTAAGGCTCATTGTTAGGCAGGTGATTTACGAGGGCACAGGGGCTCCCGAGCCCTGCCAGTGGAAGGATAGATCTTCTGTCGCTATAGCACCCTCAGCCCTTTGTATCCATTGTGCCTAGACAGGGCTGGGGGGCTTTGGGTTATGGGGATGAAAGTGGGTGGAGGGAGGCTGGGGCGATTGTTGGTTGAGTGCTGCGGTGCCATTGCAGGGCTGGGGCCTGTACATCTTCAGCACAGACAGCAGCACAGATCAAAGGCTGCACTGTTCCCTCTCCCTAAAGCTCACAAGCCTTTGAAAACTTCCCACAACATTTGCACAAAGGGATGATATGCCTCTGCAATACTAGAACCCCACTGAATATAGCATCTGAATACCAAACACCAACATTTTATGATATTCACAGTGCGAGACATTATCCCAAGTTTCCCCTTAAATGAAGCCGGGTGACTGCATGCACCTCGAGATGGGATCTATGCATGCGTTGGGCCGCGGCCGTGGTTAGATAGATTAGCCGTCTGGTGTATATGAAATGAGGTCACCTTCTCCCTTAGCTCCAGACAGACGTGGTTGTCTGAGTGCTGTCTGCCTTTTTCCACACATAGAACTGTCACCATGCACCACTTGACCTTTCAGAGCTTTTGCGATAACGCTGCTTCAGGCAAAAATCAATTACCATGGGTAAACACTATATCAAATGAAGAAAGGGTATGATCTTAGCATGTGAGTAATCACATGTTGGGGCTGTCGGATGTAAATTCTAAGGCTCCTTGGTTCGTGTCACTGAGTCTCTACTGATAATTTCATCAGACAAGCTAATGGAGTGTCTGACAGCATTGTTCTGATTTCCTTCACAGGGCAGCATAACATAAACACACTAATTCTCTTCCTTGGCTGCAATTCATAAAGTGTTATATTGAAGTGAATGAGGATTAGAATTCAATTAGAAAGTAGGACAGTGCTGTTTACAAGACCCTCTCCCACACTCATTGTGACAATACAATGGTCAAAGCATCGTGTGGCGAGCTACCTTTTTAAAACATGTGTTAACTTCATGCAGGGCCAAAACAAATATCGTAAAGTGATATTTGGAAAACAAGTTGAACCACATAATTCTTTAATCCCATTCAGCTGTGTGCACTCCAACTAAGCAGGGAGACTTAAATGCTGATGGTTGCTGGGACCATTATTTTGTTGCCATGCTCTGTAGGGGATATAAATCATAGAAAACAGTGAGCTGATGCAGCTTAAGTCCAAGAAAACAACATGGAATTCTTGGAAGTTTCATCTTTAGTCTGAAGTTTTCTTTGTTCTTCAACAAGGTCAAGGGTGTACAGCCATGCTGACAGTTCTTTAAAGCTAAATCTTGACTTCACTATTATAAAATGCTCACAGTGACAATGCTACCATGGCATGGTGGAAAAAAATATTATGAAGCTAAGGTTTACCATATTAACAAGTTGCTAAAAACTATTACTTGTTATGCAAAACTGCTATGTTAACATGACATTAGCCAAAACATGCCACCAAACTCAACACCTGAAAAGGCAACAAATGTTTGTGACTTTAGATTTGAGGTAGAAACAGCTGCTATACTTTCAGATAATACTTTTAAACTGTTACTCTATGATTTATTTGAGTCATTTGGATGCTGTCCAAGGTAAAACCAACAAACTAGGGTTGGGGGCATGACAAAAAAAAACGGTTTTGAGCATGTCAGTGCACTGTTGGAAGTGACTTATCATAAAGTGCTGTGTTGATATGTTTGATGTTACCCACACCATCTCTGAGAACTGAAGATAATTTGCCTCATGTTTACTTTCAACTCACTGAGCTGCCTGTGTTAAAAAGCTGACGATAATGATAAAGGCAGATAAAAGTGTTAGCTGCCTGCTGATGTTTAGACCCAGTCCGTTCTGAGGTGAACGCCCTGTGGCGGAGTGCTCTCTAGATCACTGGCTTATCACGCTCATTAGGTGTCTACTTGCATCTGATTTCATTAATCAGACTTGGACCCCTTTTTCTGTCATGACCTCAACTTTAAATAATGGCAGACCTCATTGAATCTGGCCCTGGGGTTGTGAATCTGAACCTTCGGTTACTGATCCATGCTCCATTTTAATCCATCATGGAGCCTGAGGATTGTAGGCGAGTGTGTGGGGGAAAGTGAGCGAGGACGAGACAGAGATAAAGAGAACCACCTGATGCATTCCTCATCCCTCATACCACCTCATTATATGAAGAGAGTGGGTTTCACAGCACACGCTTATGGCACAACACCTTCGGGTAGAAGACTGAGAAAGGGTGCTTCCAGGCACTCAGGTGCTGTTCGACCTGGATCAATTTCCCCTTTGACATTCCCTCCCACACATTCGACTTTGTTTGGCATTTAGGTGTTGATGATAAAGCTGACAGTCCAATTCCTGGTGACCAAATAACTTTTCAGGGATTCAGTTTAGTGGGAGGATGTCTGTGAATGTGATCTGTGAGAGACAGCATGGGAGAGTATGTTAATTCACTTCCTGCCATGTTGAAGACTGTCCAGTAAATCATAGAAGAATGTATGAGGAGGGGGGGTATCACTCTCTGCATATAAAAGCAGCAGATTACCTTTGTGGTGGGTGTCGGGCTGACAAGTTTACTTTACCCTGCTATACTTTTCCTGCATCCTCTTCATTACCCCTTCATGAGGCCAAATTGGCAGCAAGCCCTTTAAAAATGAACACTGACACCGACTGTTAACAAAATGTGACTGCAGGCAAATACAACCACGGGCAAATGTAGGCAATGCAGTTCCATCTCTTCAAGTCTTGCTCTATCAATAATACATGAGACTGCCTCCTTTACCGTGATTAAAGGTGATGTATCCAAGTACCACAGGTGCTGCATCGCCAAATTGTGCTTTCAAATTCTAGTTAGTAAAACGTGTACACTCTGAGAGGCTTTCTTCAAAGAAGTGATCATACCCACGAGTAAAAGCAGGAGAGAGGGCTATGGGAACATTAGCACAATAGAAACATGTGTGGCAGTCAGACCTTCAAAGACCGAAAATAACCAGGATAACAAGATTTCATGTTGCCTGACTGTGGGAGTTATTAACAGAGAAAGCTGTAACATTTTCTGTCGGCACCTAACAGTTTGAAGTATGTAAACCAATGTGCTTGTTGTGACTGCTGATTGCAGCAGTCTCATTTTCACATCTTACATTTCCTGTTCCTGCAGAGTCAGCCAGCATGGATAGAAGCCCTGGCCAGGCCTCTAATGTCCCTCAGACGCTGGCTAGAGCTGGGCGAAAGGCCACATCCAATCAGCAGCACCTCCAGACAATATCAAAGACCAGTGGGCGAAAGAAGATGGGATTGGATGGCAAGCAGTGGCGTAGAAGGAGGAGGCGAAGGAAGACAGAATGAGAAATTGAATCTCATCAGTTTGGTTTTAAAGATGAGTCACCACAGAGCAGATTATTGCACAACATCCAGGACAGTGGGTTCAGACAATGGAAACAAGTGTCCCAAATCACAGAGAAATTGAACAAAGAGATTACCGAGTCCCACCAATGATGAAAAGCAATGACCATGAGCAAACATGCCAATGGGATGAGCTTGCTCAGATGGAAGGAGGGAGCAGGAGAGGCGGATGTCACTTTAGAGAGACAGGCGGGGAGAGAGACACATGGTCGCGCAGGTTGGTGATTGAAAAAGACGAGAGGGGGGGTTGGCCAGCATGCTGGCATCATTTACCTGCATCACCACTTGCTGCCACGCTAGCGGTTGGCTGGTGGGGGGGTTGGGAGGCAGATTGGCGCGCTCTAGCTGCAGGGTGACGTTGCGGCGCTCCTCCTCGAGGGCTCGGGTCAGCTGCTCAAAACGCGCCTCCTGCTCTTTCACTGAGGCCAGGATGCTGGCGGCCGAGCGAACATCATAGTCCTCCATGTCCAGTGTTGGTTGCGGTTGTATAGATCTTCCAAGTCGGGAAGGGAGGGAAAAGAAGGGGGAGGAGGGGGCACCAGGTCATTAAAGACACCCAGACCCAACAGGCTGGACGAGTGGCATCAACAGGCTGACGCATGCCTCATACAAGTCTTATATACAGGCCAAGATGGGACATTTGGAATACAGCACGAGCTTAGAAATAACTATCATGAACACATTAAAATAGAACACTCAGGGTGGTTGACTGGTTAACAAGGGAGTTCCATAGCACAGAGAGCCTATCTGTTACTGACAAATCTGTTTAGCTCTGACTGTGGTGTCTTGAGCCAATACTCTAAAGGGAAATGCTCAAATTCTCCCCACAAAGGGTGACTACATCAGGGAATCTCTGATACTCCAGTCCAGCACATTAATGAGGATGCTCTGCTGGGTGCCAATTATGGGTTTGCTTTCAGAAGTTTGAGCCTTTCATGTAATTAAGAAGATCCTGGCAACACAGATAATTCAATTCAATGCAGTTTTGCTAAAGCATTAGGGCAGCAAAATGAAAACATGAAGCACCAATTCCAGAAGCAACAACAAAGGGAACAAGACAGCACGATGGAGAGTCACAAAAACAGAGATTCTTGTTTCTGAACACCCAAAAAGGTGGAAAGGAATGATCTCACCCCCACAAATGAACAATCATATCCAGCGTGGAGGAACGGCGCTGTCATTGGATATAGGCATGCACAGAGCCAAAATGCATTCTGACACACAAGCACTGTTGCAGGCACAAAGCCAACACATGCAAGATTCCCACAGCCATCCATATGGACACACAAGCCTGGCATCGGACACATACGCGCTGTCTATCATAAACAGTAATGATTTCCAGATAACATTTGCAATCCACAGTGCATATCACTGTCACACACACCCCGATATCCATAACTCATGGTGGCGCGATATCGAGGGGGGTTAATGGCACAATAACAAATGGGGCTGGAAACACCAATCCACAGCAATACAGACCTAGTAGATAAGCACGCTGAGAAGTGTTAGAAAACAGACATCCCCCACTCTAACTGAAGCAGAGGGATGAAACAGCAAGAAGAACGGAGAGCTGGGAGAGAAGGGAGAGGAAAACACAGGGAAGAAAAAAGAGAAAATGCAGAGAGATTAAAACAGAAAATGAAAAGCCACAAACAGCATATGGTTCGTCTAACTGGGTTGTATTTGACTTTGTGGTAATCTCTATTGTAATGAAACAGGTGCAAGCATTAGAGCATAACACAGGGTAAAAGAAACATCCATTGTTTGTTCATCAAGTTTTTCTTCAGATTCTTTACCAGCACACGTTTTTATTAGGTTCAAAAATGTTCACTACTCAAAGTACTTGTCTATTTTTAAAGCTGGATCATCAACCTTGCTAAGTTGGCAGCTATCCCAGGGCACCGGACCTCTAGGTGCACTGCTGAGTAGTGATAACGTGATTAATTGAATATTTGTGTGAGAATATTAACAGCTAAAGTACAGTATCAACAGAAATGATGAGGGTCACTTGCTGGGTCCTGCATTATCATTTCATTTTGCAAACCTAACAGCAGACTGAAAGTTGATTTTAGATGATTCTGCCAAATTCTGGAGAGTGTTCAATGATGAGACTTTGTAACCTGTTAAAAGTAATTTACATCCACAATATATGTGCACGGCAGCTGCAGCATAAAGAGAATACAGTTAATGTAGGGTTAAGTCGAGCTATTGAAACACTCAGGTTACAAAGATAAGGGTTAGGGTTAGTTGGTTAACTAACCCTAACCCTAACCCTGGGGTTGGTTGCTGACACACTACTATATAAGACACTTTGTCTACTGTAGCTGAAGCATGTCTATGTAAAAAAAATAAAAAAATAAAAACCGATTGAGATTTTTTTCACGAGATCTTTAGCACTACCAAACAATTCTTAAAACATGCCAAATTACTTTTTTCCCAGTTTATTTTGGTTTGAGACACAACTACCCACTACAGTGGACACCGCACATCAGCAGCTTAAAACGCACTTTGACGCAAAACACTACAGGGGAATGGAGTAAAAGTTTTAATTAACAGATATCACCATGAAAATTCCCCACTTGATAGCTTGGGTGAAGACAATTATTTTTTGCAATACAAGTTTTATGGATTTTTATGTTTAAATATGCAATTTAGGTATTATTTCATTGAATACGCACTAATTTGCATTTCCCTATTTTATTTTGTTGACATATGTGAGTCAAAGGAAAGAACAACTCTTTTGATCGCTCCATAAATATGAAAATTCTAAACAGCCAAAAAAATCCACTTTCAGCTTGTTTTGAAGAATACATTTTTTTATAAATCAGGCTATGATTTTCACCAGATGTAGACTTTGGGTATAAACCTGCAGTTTCCTCTGCATATTTCAGGCAGCTTTCTCCTCTCCTTCTTTAATCTTGACTGTTTTAAAATCCCCTTTGCCACAGAAAGCATCAACAATACCATGCTGAAAGGTTTTGCTGAAGATTTGGAATGTACAATAAGGCAGGCCTGCAGGGTTCTTTCAGTCAATTAGCCATTTTAATGACAGGGCTCACATTCCCTGCATGCAAAACAATTCTCCTGTCACTATTTTGCAGGGGCACCATTACTGCATCCTGAGCTTAACACAGGATTGAAATGTGTTTAAAGAACAACAAAGTCAAACTGTTTTCAACCTATAGCAGAATTATGATGAGGTGTAGTCAGACCATTCTCCAGCAGTGACACAGCTCTGTGGAATTAGGTCTGGCGATGTAAGACTGGACTATGAATGATATATGAACAAACACCTCTGCAAAAACCTTGAGAATATAGACAGGAATGAAAGTAGAAAGTTTGCTGTATGTAGGAGCTACTGAAGTAAAGCTTTCTGCCTCACAGTAGGAAGAAAAACTGCTGAAAACAGCCGTTAAAGATACTGTAGGTATTCTAAAATCCCATAATTTTTTTAATGGAAACCACTAATCATGGCAAAACATTTTAACTTATAGATATCTTCATGAAACCTCTGGTGGTGATCACTTTACTGTGCAGTGCACACAGTAGATACATGTGTGTAAAATAAACACCTGAATGTCTATTTTAGATGGTGCTTTTCCTGCAGTCTTTTATTTTTGCATACATACATACAAAAAGTGTGAACACTTCCACCACCATCCACTATTTTGGATTTATGAAGCAATATTTCAGTCTAACAGTTATTAATAAAGACAATGATCACATAGCAATACAGAGAAGGCTTAATTATTGCAAATAATGGGGTTTGAGTACAAGTCTGAATTACTGTCCACTCTAGTGGATATACGCTGATCAGGCATAACATTATGACCAGCTGCCTAATATTGTGTTGGTCCCCCTTATGTGGTCAAAAACGCTCTGAACCATTGGGCATGGACAAGAGGACCTCTCAGGTGTCCTATGGGGTCTGGCACCAGGACGTTGGCAGTAGATCCTTTGGGTACTGGCTTGTGCAGTGGGGCCTCTGTCAATCAAACTTGTTCCACTGCATCCTGTTGATGCTTGATCAGAATGGGGTCTAAGAAGTTTTGAGGTCAAATCAACATCTTGGGGCCATTGTCATGTTCCTCAAGATGTTCCTGATGGTTTTGCCATGTGGTGGGGTGCATTTTCCTGCGGGGGTAGGCCAGTGACATTTCATGAGGGAGTGTGCTTGTTCTGGGACAATGTTTATTTGGGTGTCTAAGTCTCATCAACACAGATGTTAAAATCCAAGGTTTTCCAGCAGAACACCACATAGTACCAATATGATCAGTGTTATTCACTTCACCTGTCAGTGGTCATAATGTTGTGGCTGATAGGTGTACATGGTGTATGTCATTAAAGAAATTTGCATTGCATTTATTTGCAAGGCAGGATATATGAAGTTGGAGTGGGGAATACAGCAGGGTCTCACAGTTGATTTTTACCC
>OMNN01031099.1:0-11272 GCA_900302755.1 Chromis chromis | reverse complement strand
AATATACATCCCTGCACATGCGACTTAATCACACACACACACACACACACACACACACACACACACACACACACACACACACACACACACACACACACACACACACACACACACACACACACACACACACACACACACACACACACACACACACACACACACATACACGCCTAATACTGTGTTGATCTCCCTTATGTGGTCAAAAATGCTCTGAACCATTGGGCATGGACAAGAGGACCTCTCAAGGTGTCCTATGGGGTCTGGCACCAGGACGTTGGCAGTGGATCCTTTGGGTACTCTGGCTTGTGCAGTGGGGCCTCTGTCAATCAAGCTTGTTCCACTGCATCCTGTTGATGCTTGATCAAAATTGGTTCTAGGAGGTTTGGAGGTCAAATCAACATCTTGGGCCATTGTCATGTTCCTCAAGATGTTCCTGATGGTTTGATGTTTTTGCCATGTGGTGGGGTGCATTTTCCTGCGGGGGTAGACCAGTGACATTTGGGAATGCCATTGGCATGGGGGAGTGTGCTTGTTCTGGGACAATGTTATTTGGGTGTCTAAGTCTCATCAACACGGATGCCAAAATCCAAGGTTTTCCAGCAGAACACCACAACCAATATGATCAATGTTATTCACTTCACCTGTCAGTGGTTTTAATGTTGTGGCTGGCTGATGTATGTGAAAATTGCAAATACTTGAGCATTGCCCTACTTTGTTTCTAAGTAAATCATCAGGGTGCATTTAAATCTCACTGTTTCTCATAACTGCTGAAGGTGAAGTCCACCAAAAGATGAGCATCTACAAGCCTGAGCAAGACAGAGAGATCAACCAACATGAGTCAGCCAGGTCAAGGTTTGAATAGAGACTATGTAGGTCACTGAACACCTACCAAACCACAACCACCCACCAAGCACACAGACGCAAACAACCACAACACACACAATAACCAGAAGCCCACCACCTCCACACCCCCTTAATCCTTTGCAGGTGACTGTTGTGCCTGCTGGCAAGAGAGGAAGAGCCATAGGAGGGGAGCTTATTTGAAACAGGAGAGGGTGAGAAAGTGTTTTGAGGAAAACTAAAAACGCGTCCACATATTTCAGTTTTGTAGTGTCTACCGATAGTTTACATTTAAAAAATATGTATTCAAAACTCTTATAATACAGAAAAGGACATTTTTTTACTGGTTGTTTACCATTTTCTGCTGTGAACTGTTAGGTTGTGATTTCTGAGGATGAGTAGTCTGATGTTTATGTTGATGATGGTGATGCCATGTAACATTATAATATAATGTTCTGGGAAATGGTTTAAAATTAGAATATTTTATAGGAACAACCACTGAGATTTTGAAAATTAGATTTTTTAAAATTTAGTTACAGTGATAAAAACTTTGGCTTTGGGCATAATAATGGGAATTCAGGTTCATTGTCATGTTTGATGTGAAAATATTGCCCATGTATGTATAGCTGATGTGCCAAATAGACTTGTATGATGTGTCTCTGTGTTCATGTGTGTGTTTATATCTGTTCATGTGTGTCCGTGGGCGTGGCCACTCCCTCCTGCATGACCTGTGGCTGCCACACCTGCTCATCATTACCTCACCAGCTCCTGTAATATCTCAATCCTGGCTTTTTCTCAATCATCCCAACGCCGTTCTGTCACTAATAGCGGTAGCTAAAAGATTTCAGGTCATTATTCTTAGTGACTTTTTCTGTGTTAACTGCGTGTTTCACTGTACCTTACAACTCTCCTTCGTGTACCAGCCAGCTTGTTTTGCTCAACAGCCATCTGCCTGCCAGCCATTCCCATCTTCATCCACGCTTCTCCTATGCCCTCCTCAGTGCTCTTCTTCATCACCAAGTACCTGCCTCCCTGCTCACTCTCCTCAACAATTCCAAGCTCCACTTTCTTCCTGCCCAGCCAATGGTTCACACTCCCCTTGCTCAACCTGTCTGCAGTGCTTTGCTTCTTCTCAATCCATTTCCTGCCCCTTGTTCATCTCCAAAGATTTTAGTTTTTGCAATAAACCCTATAAACCTTCCCCTAAGCCAATGTGTTGCACGTAAGTCCGCTTGTTGCCGAATTACAACACAAACACCTGTAAAAACAAAATGGGAACTTCGGCCCATGATTTGGGAAGGCCATTTCATCATGGAAACATTTTGACCTTGTTGTGAACACCAAATGGTGATAAAAGATGGATCTAGCCTCTGGATCCGAAAAGTAAACGCAACACTGAAGTGCCTTAAACCTGCATTCTTTCTAACAGTCAGCAGGGGGCGACTCAGAACTCAAACAAAAGAGCTACCATTAGTACATAAGAAAATAAAACCAACCTAGGTTTATTATTTTCATCCTAGCTTTCTATTGACTACTTCTGTACTCCCTGTCTTAGTTTTTTTTTCACAATATAGTACCTATGTAACTTTGTACATTTTAGTCAGCAGCTTTCCATTGCAAGAATTTAGCGCTGGCAAGGCCAAGAAGTGGTACAAACATTCACAGGTACGACCCATAGATTGTGTTTAAAAGGAGGACATTGCCTCCGAGTCTGTAAAGGGAAGTCAAATGAAGTGCCTTATAACTGCCACCAGAGGGCGACACCTCTGGTTGCAGAAACTAGTCAGATTGCATAGAAGTCTATGAGAAAATTATGCTCCTCCTTCCTTGATCTGTTACCTCAGGAAACATTTTCCTTGTGAGTTCATGGTCTCAATCACTAGTTTTAAGAATGTTAAAATACAGAATAGTGTTCATTTTGTAAATTACGGTCTCATGTAAAGGAAAATTGATGATAAAGCATGCTTTAGGGTGGGGATCCTTGTGAGAAGTTCCTAGGGACAAGCTGATGCTGTATAGCTGTATATCGTATCCTCAGTTCTCAGTCACATCCTCTCTTGTTTCATAAGAGCAAGATGGCGACGTCCAAATTCGAGGCTTCAAATCAGTTGTCCACAAACCACTTTGTGATGTCACAATAACTATGTCCATCTTTTATATACAGTCTATGCTTGTGACAACAGATAAAAGCCTCCAAAATCCTCCTATTCTGAAGATCATCCCGATTTTGCCTGTGCAAAGATATGTTCTGCATTTTATCTGAATGGACAAGAACAGCAGAGACAGATATTTTTGAGTTTACCAGTTAATCTGGTCAATACTGAGAAAAAAGTGTTTTTATTAACAGGTAAGCAGATTTTGCTATTTAAAGTTTCTCTATTGTTGGCTGGTAATAGGTGACTGCACCATACTTATGGCTTGTAGAAGTCATAAGTGTTCTCTGATACATTGCAAGTATGTTAGCTTTGTCTTTATAGAAGAAGCTGCAAAAATATAGCTTTGTCCTACGTCTTGTTCAGGTCTTTATATCAGGCATGTTCAGTCTGAAAGGCACTGTTATGGGCCAGGTTCTGTTCTTGGTTCTAGGCAGACGTAGAATTTTAACTGAAATGTGTCTACCATTTGCTCCACAGATTACTGAATAATATGTGTAGTTTTGATTAAACTTATTACCTCCCCAAACCAAGTGATCGGCTGAAAACTGTGTGTTAAAACACTTTTGGCAAGCCTGGGCAACATTGGAGGTGGAGAGGAAAGACACAAATATGCACAGATGCTTGCACCTGCCTAGATAACCTGAGTGGATTGAACATCTTTGGTCTCTGGTCACAGTTTAATTAAACTACACATCATTATGTTTCCAACACAGTTTTTTCCAGCAAATAAAAGTGGGTTCTCTCTAGTTATTTGTTTCTCTATATGCAAGGTGCAGAAGTTTCTTCTCATCATTTCCTCTTGCTCCAGTGTTATTAGGATTTTCCTGTAGAGCAGAGCAGTGTGTCTTCCACTGCTGGGTTGGAACTGCAGGGTCACACTGGAAAGCTAAAGCCTCCAGCCTCCACTCCACTTTAGATGGACCACTTTTTATCCTGACCTTCAGGATGCTCAGCGAGGGATAGGTCACAGCTCACAGAGGTCTGAGAACTAGTCAATTTAAAACAAGTCACTGTATGTATGTGCATTTACGATGCCAAAAACACAGTGCCAAGACTTTGGTGCCCATCAGATGTGGAGGAGTGTAGTTTAATGAAAGCAGAGGCTTTATCTCAAATCATACAAACATACACCCACACAACTCGCTATCTCTTAACTGGTCAGACAAGCATAAAGGCGTCTGGATCACTTGGCTCACAGCCATAAACAAACTGAGCGTTAACACACACATTCAGCATCACACACCTCTGGCCACTGGTGCCTGGGTGAACCAGCGGGACAATAATTGAAAGTTGGCTCGCTTCAGAGAGCATGACACAAAACCAAGAGGGGAACCAAGAGCATTTTCGCACTGTTTGTATGCAGGAGTTAGTAACTACTTGGGATAGGTCAGAGTGGGTGTCTAGCCCTGCCCAGTGGCCAGGCTCAGGGGTGGGGTAAAGGCAGAGAGGGGGCAGGGAGAGGGTTAAGTCCTGGCTGCCATGGCTAATGCTTCAATCTTCTTGCCCCCCTCGCTACAACAACACGGGATCAACAAAGACAGGATCAACAAAGCTCCAGCCAAAATCCTCCGACGCACTGACACAGAAAATTCCCAGTCCTCCCTGGGCCGCACAGGGAACAGCAAACACACACTTACTTACACACAGACACACACACACTCGCATATCTCCGACTGCTTAGGGAACAACAAACAAAGGCTGTAAATACAGCTGCAGACGGCTGGGCAGATAACAGCCAATCCCAATCCCCAACTTGTTCCGTGGCTCAGTGGCTACTGACTGCCCTCTGCAGCTCGCTGCTCTGGCCATGCCTTCTACACAGCACAAACACCTGCTGCTTAATGCTTCAACTCATTCAACTACTGGATCCCTTGTCAAACTGCAAAGTTTTTCTTCTCATGGTTGTGTAAAACTTTTCTCCATTTGCAGCTAATCTTTTTTTTTGTGATGTCTCCAACGTGTTTCTCACTGCCTTGTATCCAGTTAGTGATGATGTCATAGTGACTAAGTGTTTTCCTGAAATGCAGGCAGACACACACCTCATCACAAAGAGAGCAGAAAAAGACCATATGGGCCTGCATTTCAGCGGAGTAGACAGAGCCGGACATTGCTGTGTTTGTGCATGCGTCTGGATGGAAAGATGGAGAGATACGCTCTCTGCAGAGGAAGACTTGGAGAGAAAGAGCGAGGCAGAGAGTGATAGAGAGAGAAGGAGGAGGTGGGAGGTTCGGCTGCCCTGCTTTCAGAGGGGTGTTTGATGTAATCCAGGAAGTTAGTTCAGTAACTCCATCCCTCCGTCCCTCCGTCTTAGTGAAGGACAGGAGAAGGAGGGATGAAGGAGGCCCTTGTCTGGAGAGCCAGGGGTTTTCCACATCTGTCCTCCGCATTGTAGCCAGCCTCTCTAAACAGCCCAGGAGTCTGTTATGGCTGGGGGAGGCACACACACACACACAGACACACACAGCAGCTATGTCTGAGTGAGCCTTGTGGAACGCTTTAACACTGATTGCAGTTAAGCGTTAAATCATCCATACTACAGTTACCAGTGAGAGAAAACACATCAGGACACAATTCATAGCTGGGCGATGTCTGTGTTTAGTGCACGTCTGTAGGTGTGTGTGTGTGTGTGTTTATGAAACGCCAGTCACGCAACACTGCACCGACTGCTAAAGGGATCCTTGTTTTTCTTTTTTCCCCCTCCTTTTTACCCAGGAATTCTCTCTAACACGCACTCGTCTTTTCTTTCTTCGGGATATTTTAGAGGTTGCCGTCACACAACACTCCACAAAGTAACACCAACAACCCAGTACTTACCCACCCTGGCTGCTGCCACTGAGCTGTAACATGGCAACACCTTTCATACTTTCAGTGGGTAGGGGCCAAATAAGCAAATGTAAGCACATTCACTAATATATCCTGCGGCACAACTCATGAACAACGCTGTGTAGGCTCTTCAGTCGGGCCTGAACTCAGAGAAGGAGGATTCATTCATATCTGCTCATTTGTGCCCCTTGTGGTAACAAAGGACAATTACTATAAACACAGTTTACTGAGTAGAAATCAAATTAAGGTCAGGTCAAGACATTTCATTTTTTTCTAAAATTCTCACTATTCACACTGTCATTAAAGAAAATTTTCAGCCAGAGGATGTAATTATAATGTAATGTAATTATGCCTTAATGAGGGGAAAAAATACCAACTTTAAAATTTCAACACAAAGTTACACATTATAAGTTACAAGTAAGCCTCATTTTAGGCTGTCATAACCAAAGCTTATTAAATGATACCTTGTACGATGCATGGTTCTTTATTTCTTGCCTGGAATTTGTTCTGTGCCAGTTTCTTAGCAAAACAGTCATTCAACATTATTTCTTTCATTCTCTCTATTTCAACTATTTTGTGCCCATCTCAGCGGGCTGACATGTCATTGTAGTGGGCGTTTGACAGTCAAACACATTTCAATGTAATTGCCACCTCATAACGTCATAATTACCATAGACGCTGCAGCCCTCACTTCTGAGAGGCTTGACAATAATGGGAAAGCTGTAATGATAGGTGTGTATCATGGCACGCACGCACACACACACACACACACACACACACACTCACGCACAAACCAAAACAACATTGTTCCCACATGTCTACCCTGGCCCTGGAGTGGATTCTTTTTTCTTTCTTTTTTTTTGCCATTTCTCTTCATGTAGATAGCTCCCATTTAATTCAATTAAAAATTTTAAACAACCTAATTGGAAACAACTGCCTGGAAAAATTAAATTACATAAACAAAACTATTCTGACAGATTACGTCTAATATTAGGCATCTGGGCCTTATTAGGCTGCAGTAATAACAGCACCAGCACATGGGGAGGACAGGGGAGCAAGCCATTTTCTGCTGTATTAGCTTTGACTGGACACGCAACCAGAAGGTAGGTTGTGTGTGTGTGTGTGTGTGAGTGTGTGTGTGTGTGTGTGTCTATAGGAGCTGCACACTCCACAACAGAGCAGTGTTTATTTATCCTCTATTAGAGCGGGAGCAGACATTAAACCCAAAAAGGACCTGAGTACTGCTCCCTCCCCCTGCCAATTCCTTCTTCTCTCCCTCCGGCCCGATTAAGAACATATGGAAATGGGACATGCTAAAGGTGAAAGAGAGGGGAGGGGAGCGCCTGTGAAGTACACATGTGTTAAGAAGTGTGAGCAACTATGTATATGCCCTCCTTGAGGCTCTTAAGCAGAGCAAAAAAAATCTTCTCTTTTAAAAGTTTTAATTCACTTTGCTAACGTGCAGTACACAGGATGAACATCATGTTTTGGCTGCTACTCCGCCATACAAGGTGTTACTGTATGCTGACTTTCAGTAAGCAATGGGTGGGCTGAGAGCTTTATGGCGGCAGGTAGGGACTTGTATGTTGAACCATCAGGCTTGTAGCCACGGTCCAGTGCCTGTCCACACTTTTATGAGCTGCTGCTGCAGCTGTTGTCAAGGTCAACCTTCTCTCTCTTAAACCTCCTCTCTCAAACTTTCTCTCTGATCTCTATCTGACACCCAAACTGCCTCTCACTGTCTATCTCCCTCTCTCCCTCTCTCCCTCCCCTGCTGTGGTTTCAGCCCATGTCATCACATCAGAGTCGACAGCTCTAATCACTGTGCAGAGCGGACAGGCTGTAAAACATGGCAGGGACTGACAGCAGGGCTCAACACGCACACCTTTCATCTTCTGTAACCAACACACAGACTTTCACATACATGCCCACATATATGTGGACATGCAAATGCACATAGGGGGAACATACACGTGCTTATATACACAGAACGCGCATTTGTAAAAAAAAAAAAAAAAAAAAAACCTGTACAGGCACAAACACACGCCGGGCACAAATTCAAGGAGACCTCTTTTTTTCATTTCTCGGGTGTGTTGTAGTCATGGTTTCTCACTTGTGTTCTTCCATAACCCCAAACATGCCGTTGCTCGAGGAGGAGGCAGGAGGGGGAGGAGGAAGAAAGAGAATCTGTCAATCATTGTCTGATCCACCTAATCCTCAGGTAAGACAGGAGCTTTACGACGGAAGACTGTCGCGGGCCAGACAGAGTAGAACACACACACAAACATCTGACCCTGGACAGCGACTTTACATCTTCTTTACAAGCTGAACCAATTTCATGTGTCACTGGTGGATGGGCATATGTGTCACTTGGACAACTGATTTGAAATTGTCAGTGATAAAATCCCATACTGTACCTACAGTGGAATCAGAAATTCTTCAAAACCTTTACTCTCTACTCTCTCTTTTTATTTTTTTTATTTTATTTTTTTTTTTAGATATAATTGTTCTTACTTTTTTTTAAAAATTATTTTTGGGGGAAGCTTTTCCCATTTTTAATGATAGAGAGAGACAGGGTGAAAGGGGGTATAGAGGAGAGTGACATGCAGCAAAGGGTCTTGAGCTGGATTCAAAC
Source organism: Chromis chromis (assembly GCA_900302755.1). Taxonomy (NCBI): domain Eukaryota; kingdom Metazoa; phylum Chordata; class Actinopteri; family Pomacentridae; genus Chromis; species Chromis chromis. The sequence continues at coordinate 2,818 of OMNN01031099.1, read as the reverse complement.
TCACGACCAGTGCTGGCGACCTGCGCCCACATGGTAACACAGCAAGCTATACGGCCCCAATTGTTCTTACTTTTAGATTGTTTTTTACTGTGGTGCTCCAGATTGTGTTCAGGTGCATCCTGTTAGGTTTAATTTTCCTTGAGATGTGTTTAGTGCTTGACTGAGTCCATTTGTGGCAAACTAAACAGACTGGGCAAAGTTTACAAAGACACACACCTGTGTATATAACATCCTATAATTCACAGTGATGCCGGGACAAAAACACAGTCATAAAGTCCGAGGAGCCTTTCTGTACACCTCTGTCATAAAACTGTGGGGAGGTAAACGGGTGCAAAACCATTTCTAAAGCTCTGACTGCTGAGATGAGCAAAGTGGCTCCAATGGTTGTCAGATGGAAGGAGTCCGGAATCATCACAGCTCTTCCTAGAGTCCAGTCAAACTAAATATCTGAGCAAGAAGGGCCTTGGTCAGTGAGGAGACCAACAGTGACTCTAAGAGAATTTACAAAAGTTTTCTGCAGAGACAAGAGAACCTGCTGCAGCGATGACTGTCCCAGCAGCACTCCATCAATCAGGCCTGTATGGTAGAGGATCTAGACGTAAGCTACTCCTGAATAAAAGGCATGACAGCTCACCTGGAGTTTGCCAAAAGGCATTTAGGGGACTCTAGAGGAAATGAGGGAAAAGATTTGCTGGTCTGATGGGACGAATTTGAACACATTTCAGAAAGTTATACATAAAAGTGGTTTATAAATAAAAGTGACTTGTCCTGATAAGAAATATTCACTTCCTAAACAAGTATTTTAAAAGATGCTGCATATATCACCAATTCAGCAACACTGAACAAAATCTTTGGTTTTGCGGGATTTAACAAATACTATGAGTGGTCATGAGGAAAAATTAGTGTCTGCAAGTATTCAGCTCTATTACTGCCTCCGTGGATTTTATAAGGTCTTGCTTCATATCTGATTGGAAACATTTTGACACAGCCCCCATACACACAAGATTGGACAGTTCATAAAGTGAATAATAATGCAATAATCCTGCTAATAAAAAGATCTTAAGAGCTTAAGTGGAAGGCAACTGGACTTCTCTTATTGGTTCTTGAAAATGTTTCACCTTGAAGAAACTTTTTGGATGAGAGTTGAAACGTCTTCAAAAAACAAAAAAAAACAAAAAAAAACGTTCAGTTGCATTACACTGAAGTTCTTAGGATCTTTATTATTATTGTTATTGTTGTTGTTGTTGTTGTTGTTGTTGCATTCTTAGCTCTTAGGATTACCATGACCTGGATAAAGTTCTCTCTACACAATAAAAGAAAAGAAAAAAGACCAAATCTAAACTAATACCAGGCTACAACTACTTTATTTATGATTTCCTTAAACACTGACAATGTATGATAATAACTTCAACTTTAGGAACAGAAAACATAAAAATATCCCGACAGCTGTGATGGAGCTCAGGACCCAACGTGAGGACGTCCGCTTTAAAATTATGAGTCTGTGTGTGACAGTTCACCTGTCTGATGTCAAGAAAAGTACACAGTGTGACTTGCATTCAGACCCTGAGCGATCCTGTCTCCATGAAATTGAAGTTACTCTGTTGTTCCACGTACCTAAATGTGTGCAACTCTCTTGCTTTGGAGACACTGTATGGATCCTGCTGCTGTTTGATGCTGCATGTATTTAATAAACTCAGAGGAAAGACTCCTACAAACAGCTGGAAACAACAAACTAAACTTAAGCTACTGTAATTAGTCAAAACCTGGATTACATGTATTATTAAGTCTCATTAATTTAGCCTTTTACAGACTTTGTCTTTGTTGCTGTAAAGTTTGACTTTTATGGTCATTTCATTGTATAATAGAAATTGTAGTGTAAAGAAAATCAGATTTGTGATCAGTCTGTGATGTTTTTGGACCAATATTGATGCTGAAATGTGGAAAAGGTCTTTCCAAAATCCATTCACAGCATTCACACTCCACCTATCCATTATTGCAATTGTATGCAGTTTAAACTTGTGCCGTGTTGAACGTGATACAGAAATGCTGCTTTGTCCGACCCAGTAAGATTGGCATCGCAACTTTTACAGGAAAGTGACCAGAGTGCTCATTCAGACATGAAGCGGATACATTCAGATGCCTTCATATTAAGAGAAAGGAGTGCACGTCTGAAAGGGGTTTGGGGATTTGGCATGGAGAATACAATGGTAGTGCTCAAAAGGTTATATAAGGAAAAGGTTGGGAAGCTTTTACCTGATTATCACCAGGTAGAGAATCGTTACTCTGGGGTTCAAAACATTTGATCAGTGTCAGCCGGATACAACAAAGAATGGTATGCTTATTATCAAATCTGTTTTTGTTAAAATACATATTATTCATCGCAAGCTGCGAGTCCTTTGTCAGGCTGCACAATTGCCTTCTTCAAGGGGTTCATTTAAACAGCTTCGACTGAGGTTGTGAAGTAAGTCAAAGCTAAATTTAAAAAAACTAAAATCTTTTCAATGTTTATCTTTAGAAACAAGGTTTTAAAGCGGTGCAATCAAAAATGTTTGGGTATTTATGAATTTTGCCATTCAAAGCAAGCAAATTTTATTGAGTTATATAGGTATTCAAATTATTTTTTAAGCTTGGATGAGGAGAAAGGACCAGTGCCTCTCAAGGTTGGTCTAATTGTAGTTGAAGTGGGTTGGTGTCCTTGCACTGTCCAGTCCTTGTATTTTCTCTAGTGTTTGTGAGGGTGTGTGTGTGTGTGTGTGTGTGTGTGTGTGTGTGTGTGTGTGTGTGTGTGTGTGTGTGTGTGTGTGTGTGTGTGTGTGTG